>CABFOW010003705.1:13690-24663 GCA_902141385.1 Timema californicum | reverse complement strand
GGGGGGGGGGGTTATAAGGCTCTTAGCTAGCGTCTTCAAAAACTTTGGACAGAATCTTTATATTTAATTATATAAAGCAATAGGATTTTATTTTATTTGAAACACATAATGAAGACAACCTTTCAACCTTTATAAAATAAAATTCATGAATATTGCATAGTTTGCAAATATATTTAAAAAAGTTAAAGTGAAGCTTTTGATAATTTGATCACCAAAGCGGGTTATTTTACTATACATTTTAAATCCTTTTTAAAATAATTGACAAAAAAATAATTGTTTTTCAAAATTAATTTTGGACAAATATTTATGATTTAGGTATTTCCAAGAAAAACATTTAAATGGTTCAATTTTTTGTCCACAAATAAATATTATAAAGGTTTATTTCTTTTTTCATAAAAACATATGATTTCCTTTAAAATATATATATATATTTGTTTTCTTAAATAAATATGTAAATGTTATCTGAATATGTTTATTTTTTGTCTCTAAAGTACAATACATAGCATATGTTACTTCAAAAACAAAACAGTGCTATAAATAGTAACATGGGGTGAAATTGGAGGAATTTATATATTTACCTCTCACAAAGGTGTATTCCTACCCTTCGAAAAACATTGATTGCATATTTTTGTATATTCTGTTGCAGCTTTGAGATTCGTTTTGCTCTGTTCCGATATCAGGCTTCGTTGGGGGTTTTCGCACCCTGGAGGGATACAATGTATTGGATTTCCATATCTGAGTTTGCTTTTATGTTTTTACATTCTTTTTTCTACCCCCTCTCTCTACCTCTCCCTCTAGCTATAAGAATTTTTTAAATTGTGAATGCTAGATAAGAATTTGTTTTATATCGATTCCTTAGTATAGAATGCGGTACTATCAAATAGGGACCTTCAGTATATTAAATTTAAGAAATTTTGGAATAGTAAAAATGTCATCACGTTAGATATTATGTTTACCGAGTACATTTTAGCCTATATTTCGCGTTATGATAATAATACAAAGTATTCTTCCTTCCTATTTTGGAGTAAAAACGGTATTTACAATTTTTATTGTAAAACTTAGATTAAGCTAGTTGTTTTTTATTACATCCAACATAACTATTTTTAATGGCCCGACATACGAGGTATCGAAGAAGAAGACTGTTTAAAAGGAAGTTGATCAGTTTTCACGTAGAGATAAGATGTGAAAACCACATTGATAGATCACATATTGAAAACTACCCGAGTGCACTCAGCAGAGATTCAAAAGTTGACCTTAATGTAACATTAAATACGGTATGTTGTGAGCCTGATTCCTTGGGCTACGTAAACAACAGATTTGGGTATCCAATTAGTAATAATTTGTGAAAAAACTATTCATCAACGTATTGATTGGTTTTATCTGCTCCGCCTCTCACTAATGGTCCGGCTTGTACAGCAATTTAGTAGGGATGAGGAAGGTATAATTGAGAGGTAGTCTACCCGCATTTGCATAGAAGGATATTGGAGCACCATTGAAAAAATCCTCAGTATACGCAACCGGGATTGAAACCGCTTACCTCCCCATATGCGTGTCCATCAGTGTGGGTATTTGTGTGTAAAAATACAGAATTAACTTAATTAATTGACAACTTTTTAATTAGCCGAATGTTGGGTTGTTTAGGAGTGTGTTAGCCTTTTAAGCTTGAACCATCAATAAATATCTTTATTTGAATCTGTTGATGACTGGGAAATCAGGGTTTAGATCCCTGTTGGGTCTACTAAGGGTGTTTTTTCCATAATGGTTTCCCAATTTCCTTCCACGTAAATGCTTGTAGACTACCTCTAAAATGCTCCCTTCCTCATCCATACCCTATTAAAGTAATTATCATATAAGTGTATAACCTAAACAGGTAGTAAGACGCGGCGATGAATTTTTATTATTTAAAGCTCTACATCGTAATCTGTTGATGTAATTAGTAAGACAATGATAACGTTAAAACGCTCCACGATCCCCCTGTGCAATTGTTTCTCCGCGCTGTAACCCACGCAGCGTTGTTACTTAACCTGAAGATTACAAGCCTTGAACACTTGGACAAGTGCACCCGTGTGTGTCTTTAACGCTGATAATGCACGAGCCAGTCTACCCAGATGGGCCTTTAGGATTTGGGCTGGGGAAAAAAATATACCGGCCTAAATTTGAAACTCGTATTACGTAGAAGGCTGGCTCTCTGGGGAAGAAATAACATGTTATTAAATTGGAAGCAATGGGTGAAAAGGTGCCCTAAGAATATAAATAGCTTCCTTTTTAACAGTGAACTTTAGAGCCAGTACTTGTTATCGTATAGTTAAAATATTTAACGAAAAGACACCATTGCAGAGGTAATAAAAGTCCACCCCTATTATTAAGTGAAAGAGGACTGATCTAAAACATTCCGGTTGAAATGCACAATAGTGACGATCTTTCTTTCTTAATCGCTTTTCGAACAAGTATATATTCTAATTTCTTAGTAAAAATATCAAATTCCAATATTTATTGTATTTACATCAACATGATCTTTATTTTTAAAAAAATATCTACCATAATAGATAGATATTAATAGTTTGCAACTGTTTATTAAAAAAAAATTAAGTACTTCAAATATAAGAGAATATAATAAATAAAGTAACTCATTATATTTTTTATTGGAGTACTATTTAAGTACTCACATGGGTAGTTGAATGCTCTAATACGGGGGTGTCCAACTTTCGCGAGCCATACAAGTTATAAAAAAAATAGCTGAGCTAGGTTGAAACTAATATCAGGCAAACAATTACAACTTAAATATATATCATATAGTAATTAGTCTATTTTTATGAATATAATTATTGTGTTTGCTAAATTTTTTGCAGGCCAGATAAATTCAGGTGGCAGGCCGTATTGGTGTAACGCATCACTCTCATGTTTTACTAGATTGCCAAAGATGGAAGAGCAGGGATTTGATACCGGTCAGGTGTATTGAGGACGATATTTTACTAAATGGTTTCACACTCTACATACCCATGGTTCGATATATTTACTCTAAAATGCTACCTTACTCACCTCTATAGCTTGAATGTAATTAATATATGCGTGCAGTCCGAAAGGGGGAGATAAGGTGAGAAAAAATATATTTTAATAATTAATACTATTGATTTCTAAGCTACATTCCCCCACGCAATCAATACTATCAGCAGAGCTAGTTTCAACCACCTTTACGCTTGTAGTAAGAAATCTATATTGTATCTTATTATACTACGAATACATTATTACGCTTGTAGTAAGAAATCTATATTGTATCTTATTATACTACAAATACATTACTACGCTTGTAGTAAGAAATCTATATAGTGTCTTATTATACTACAAATACATTACTAAGCTTGTAGTAAGAAATCTATATTGTGTCTTATTATACTACAAATACATTACTACGCTTGTAGTAAGAAATCTATATTGTGTCTTATTATACTACAAATACATTACTACGCTTGTAGTAAGAAATCTATATTGTGTCTTATTATACTACAAATATATTATTACGCTTGTAGTAAGAAGTCTATATTGTGTCTTATTATACTACAAATACATTACTAAGCTTGTAGTAAGAAATCTATATTGTGTCTTATTATACTACAAATATATTATTACACTTGTAGTAAGAAGTCTATATTGTGTCTTATTATACTACAAATATATTATTACACTTGTAGTAAGAAGTCTATATTGTGTCTTATTATACTACACATACATTATTACGCTTGTAGTAAGAAATCTATTATTGTGTCTTATTATACTACAAATACATTACTACGCTTGTAGTAAGAAATCTATATTGTGTCTTATTATACTACAAATACATATTACGCTTGTATTAATAAGTATATATTGTGTCTTATTATACTACAAAAACATATTACGCTTGTATTAATAAGTATATATTGTGTCCTATAATTCTACAAATACATGGTAGTAAGACGCGGTGCTAAATATTATTATTATTATTATTATTATTATTACAAATACATTAGTGTGCTGGTTTTCCTTGCTGAAACATAGAAACATACTGGGCAATAAGTGGCTAAGTTTGCTGCGTGGTGCAGGATAGGCTCTCTTCAAGGTATGGGTGTAAATAAGATGGTATAAAATACTGTATCTTCCTAAGAGACCATTTATTTATCAAATAAAATGATACTTCACAATCGTACTGTCAAAAGCAAGCTTTTTGGAAGCTAAAACCTTTACTAAGACCATTTTAATATACGTATACATCAAGTCGTTTGTTTTTCATCTGTCACTCTTGATAGGAAATCTCATCGCCAAAAATTAATAAAATTCCTATAGTAAAACAATTTTAATATTAATAGTAAAAAAAAATTGTCAGTATTTTCTAAAAGCTTTTCCCCATTAAAACCCCACTATACATTATTTCTCACATAGTCAATGTTTTTCTTAAACAACATTTTCAAACATAAATTATTATTATTATTATTATTATTATTATTATTATTATTAGCACCGCGTTTTACTACCCATTCGGGTTGTACGCACTTATGGGGATTGAACCCCGGACCCCCAGCACAGAAGTATGACACCTTACTCCTAGACCACCAGGACACCTCATATTATTAATAAACTTCCCTTGACCAACATTTTTCTTCAAAACCCAATAAATTGTTGTATTTTTTTGTATAAAATACTACTGATACACACCGTTGAGAAGTTTGGTTTGTTTGCGCCCCCCTTCCACTCAGTGCTTAATTCATTGCTGCCCCTTAACGCTCCTCACACCTATACTTAGTTCTCATGATATCGTGTCACTTGATAGTTAAGAAACATCCTTTTTTTTTAAAAGATATGTAGAGTTCTATTATTTATTTTATACACAACAATTGTTTTAATATAAAATGTAAAATACTTTTTTAATTTCTCGCTATATTACATGTACTAAAATTATTCTGATGGTCAAAAAAAATTGAACTCAAGATTTTGATGAATTTTGACGTTTCGTGACACCCCCTTCTCCACCCTCCACCTCCCACCCCCCCAAATCTGAAAAAGTTGTTTTTGAATTTCCGTCTGTCCCTCAGACTAAAGCCTTAACTATTTTCCCGATCGGGTTAAAACTTGGTATCTAGGGTTTTCATAGGGTTGCCCCAAAGGGTTTTTGGAATTGGATATCTAAACCTAAAATTAAGGGTAGTTCACTGAAGGGCAAAAAGAGAAAAAATAAATTCTCAAAATCGGCTCTAACGGTTTTGATTAAGAATTGTTTCTTGGCGTTGATTAAGATTTTTAAAAAAATAGATATTTTCATTTTCTTCTGAAAATGACTCTTACGGTACTTTACAGAAGCGGAAATATCCATATCTACGCAACTATTTGAGATACTAAATAACTTATTATTGTAAAATTGTATTACTATACAAATTAAAAACTTGTATATGAAATATATTTTTATAAAACCAATAGTTTCTGAGATATTGGCAAATATATGAATACAATTTTGTGAAATTTAGTTGTAAAGATATACTACTTGAGTTTTAACGCAATAATTCTCCAATTCCATAAAGTAATTAAATATAAGTGAGCCTCTAAAAAGGTTTATATTATTTTTCCTTAAACTTCTTATGAGAAATATTTGTCCAACAATTATATATCTCCATTTTATTGGTCAAAATTTATACATGAGGAATTTAATAACAATGCGATGGCATGAAGATTTGCAACATCTAATCAAATTTCGAAAATTTTAACTGGAATTCAAAATTTTAATATGAAGTGTTGACCCTTGTAGACCCAATATTGATCTTTTTTATTTATCCAAACATACAAACGAGGACATTAATTCTTTAAAAATAAAAAAATAAAATTTAAAATCAGGACTTAAAAAATGTTTTACATAAGTATAGTGCAATTTATGCTTGTTTTTGCTAGTGTATATTATTTTGTTTCTGATATATTAAGAGTTTTGATTAAATATCTCGATTTTTAAACAATATAGTGAGAAAGTTTGTGCGGAGTTCCGTACTTTTTTTTCCATAATATATCTACTTATTAGGCAACAATTTGAAGAAAAGAATCAAAAAGAATAGATAAAATTGGAAATAAATGTTTGGAATGAGTAATATCATTTAAAACAATAACATATATTTGTTGTGTAATATATTTACCTCTAAAATAGTATAACAGAGCAATAAATCTAAAAGTTTTTTGGGGGGACTTTGATGCAGATAGTTAATCGATAAACAGATTAAAATCTGTTTCCCGAGCTCTCTCAATTTTAAAACTCAAAAATAAGTCCAACAAGTCGCGCCTGTAACATTGTTAAAACCTTTTCCAATCAATTTTGAATTTAAAAAAAATCAGTTCACACTTACTTGCTATCCTTGATTTTATAGTTATGATTTTTAATATTAGTATGATCACATAACATTTAATATTAAGTTTGAAAGAAATATTTCAAACATTTTAAACTGTAGCCTGAGGTACAAACAGACAGAAATTGTAAAATACACTTTTATTGGGTTCAAGGGCACTTTAAATGTCAACACCCATCATATTCTAGAAATTTAAAACCCATTTATGTTATACTATTTTACTAAATAATAAAAAATAATAAAATATTATAATTTTTATTTATCATGATTTTTTTTTAATAAATCAAGTGTATAGTCGTTGTAAAATGAACTGAAATAATATTTATTTTGACTTATCAACTTCAATGTAAGAAATATCACATTTTTATACAATATTCGTGTGTACTTATATTATAGAGGAACCGAAGTTATTAACTTTTTTCCCCCCGTACCACAGAATACCAGCAGAAGCCATTTCGCTCTCTATGGAAATCACCATGGAATGATGATTCTAGTTCCGAATAGCAGCACACATGACTGCCAACTTTTTGACGTGGAAGTATTCGATACGGATGACGAAACCGGAATGGATGTGAGGTGGTCTCTCTTTATGTTAGTTTTTTTTTAGTGGAGTAGTGCAATAGAGACAGATAATCATTCCATCCAAGAGATGTACAGAAAGGGAAACTAATACATTAAAGAGAATAATTTATAGAGGGTAAAAGGTAAAGGAACACGTGGAAGCATGAAAGTGAGGGAAACAAAACTATATTGATAAAGGAAAGATGCAGAGATAGAAAAATTAGAGGGAATATGAAAAGGGGACTTAAAACTTGAAAATAAAAATACACCAAGCCTATATAATATTGTACCCGTCCTGCGTCCTTAAGGGACAGGGGAAAGATGTGCAAAATTACAACATCAAAAATAAACAAGAAAATTGCAGGGAGACCCATATTAACAATGCACAAATAAATATATACTGGAATATATAGATATATATATATACATGGGAACTGTATCCAGATGGATCGATTCATATTTACACCTAAGTTGTAAAAGAGAATAATTATTAAGTAGTAAGCGGTAAACCTTAAACGGTACAACAATGGTAGCTGTTCTGAAAGGGATAAAACATAAAAGATAAGTCTGAGATGAAAGATTTCTTTATAATTTATTAAAATGATGGATATAGTAGCTTAAAGAATACAATATATATTCCAAAATTCTTGGTATCTTCAATACTCCAACAATATTATATTTCACACTATTTACTCACCATTTAAATAATAAATCATGTTTTCGTTGAAAACAAACTCATCAGACCCAAGGTATGTAATGAAGTCAAAATGCTTTTAATAATTTTAAAAAACTATTCAAAAATCTTTAACAAAATATCAAATTTATTAGCAGCAGATCCTCATTTAATCTCTCTTAACTAAAAATCTATGGTTTAAAGTTTAATAACAAAGATTACAATATTTTAAACTCAAAACAATGAGTCAATAAAATCAACAAAATATTAAGTCAGCAACCCCGTTTACCTAAATAATGATCTTAGACACCAATCTATCCACTAGGAATCCATAATCTTTGAAAAAATCGTATCAATTATAAAATAAATAGTGAAACAACTATATATCTTTAACTGGTAAAGTCAAAGAACATTCATAATATCTAAAGTAGTATTATTAACCAAAGGTAGATGCAATACTAATATTCATAGACGTTCTAACTAACCTCAAACTGTAATTGGTTATCAATAATACATCTAACTTCTCAAGCCATATTTAGTATTTACAATTTTTTGAACGACAATATTGGTGATTAAGTTTCTAGTTTTAAACCCAAAAGAATCCACATTAAAAAAATCAAATATTTTAATATATTAATAAAAGTTCAAAAGGTTCAAAAGAGAAACTAATTTCAACTTGGTTTAATCCATAATCAATATTGAAACGAAAGATTAGATATATATATGTTTTTTTAAATAAATATATACATATATATATATATATATACCAAAACAATAATTTGGATAAGAAAGGCATAAAGAGAATTTTAAAAGGCTTACATTTTCCTGGACAAGAAGTGTCCTCTATGAGAATCCAACTGAGAGTAAAGTACAAGGGAAAAATCATCAGTTTATATTCACTCCGGAGCTCAGCTTGAAACGTAACAGAAAGGAAAAGGGGAGGGGAGGAAGGAACAAAAAGAGAGAGAGAGAAAGAGGTGACGGCTATGTGATTCTCCCTGATCGGCCTTCTATTTCTTCTGGAAGCCCTTAGAATCCCATATTCGGTCGACCTAGATCAATCCGGAAGAGAGTAGTCTTTTCGAGGTATTTTGAAGGCGTGGCAGCGGACGAGCTTGGAACTAGCTCCGTATCCCAGAAACTTATTTTGCATGGCTAGCCAACGGAGCTTGGACGTGTTCTATTTTGCTGGTCATCATGTTGTGGTTGAAATTATATGGAGTGTAATTTTTTTTGTCAATTGCCGGCAGAGATATGTAATATTAACCATAATTTAATTATTTATATTTCATATTTATGTTCTTATCTCTTGTAACTTCGATGATGCTACAATATGAGCTGGACGTATTTTTATTTTCAGATACTTTATAAGTTCCCTTTTCATATTACCTTTAATCTTTCTCCTTCCGCGTTTGGCCTTCATAAATATAGCTTTGTTTCACTCTCTTTAATGATTTCACGTGTTCCTTTACCGTTTATCCTCGCTTTCTCTTTACTTACTTACTCTATGGCATTAAGAACTCGAAATTGATTGCCACACCTATAAATTTCGTTACCTATCCCTATCTTGAGCTAGTTCTATCCATTCTATCTCATTACACCCCCATCTGCCTCAGGATAATTCTAATGTTATCCTCCCATCTGCGTCTAGGTCTTCCTAATGGTATCTTCCCATTGGGTTTCCCAGCCAATACATTGCACACGGTTCTACAATATTCCATTGGCACCGAATGTCTTGACCACCGTAATATAAGACACGCTACTATATTAACAGTGTATTGTGATGAGTACAGGGTATATAGCTCATCATTATGTAAGCTACTCCATTCCCCAGTTTTATTCTATGTATAAATATATTCATAAAAGTATTTGATAAACTAGAATAGCTATTAAACCTTTAACTCCCTTCAAAGTTTTGTTTAGATATGAATACACAAATTTAAAACTTCCTTTATTGGTTTTTATTTTGTTGATTCTTTGGGGCTGCACTCCAAAATTTGAGTTTTATATTAATATTGAATTTTATTAAAAATGTATTTGAAACTGATATTAAAAAACAGATATCGTTTATTTGTACTATATAATAGGGTTTATAATAATGATACTAAACATCTCTGCCTTTAAAATAAGACGATATTAGTAAGACCAAAATATGTTCTTAGTAAACTTGAGTCAAATTAATCTCTTTAAACTGAACCCCTTAGTATACATTCATTCATAGCCACTTGCTTATAGCTGATACTATTTCATTATTTTATGATAATCAAAGATACATTTAAAGAAATATTTAAAATGACACGTTGGCTCTTTAAAAAAAAGATTTTCCCTGTTTATTTCAAATGGAATGTAACTAAATATTTGTTATACTTTCTGTTTACCTTATACTTACGGTTTAGACTGTGGCATTAATTAAATTATTATTATTATTATTATTAGCACCACGTCTTACTACCCGTTCGAGTTGTACGCACTTACGCTAATGTGTAATGGTAGGGTGATTGTGAGATGATAGATGAAATGAAGGACCTACAGTTTAACGTGGAATCCAAACCACGGTGGAGGCCTGGAATTCCCCACATTCACAAGATGTCTCGTCAGAGGTGAAGGAAGGGTTTGTCATTAATTAAAGCTACAATTATTAACAAATATAAAAATTTGACTAAACGGGAAATATCAACTTAGTTTGTCACTCACCATGTACTCCATTCAATCCCTCTATCTACGACCACACGATCTAAAAACGATCCTATAACACCCACCCACGACGAGAGTTGATGTCTGACTGGTGAGCTAAAGAGGCGTTGGAATGTCGTGCCACTCCATAGCAGTTACTCAATGTTCGAGAAGGATGTGATGACGTCATATCCTGAACCAGAATGCTCCAGATGTTCGATTTGGATTACGTGCAGCCTGTTATGTAGAATCGCCACCTGACAGTTGACATACGTCTCCTCTAGTTATCTCCCTTTGTTCGCCTTTTCAAAGATCCCTTCCATTCTTCTTTAGAGAATACTATTGTGTTTAACACCCCAGGTGAGGCAATGTAAAACAACTCTTGGAGGGAATCTCATTCTAGGAGGAGTTAATTTATTATTTCGCACATTAAATAATTATATTGTAAGAATAATTTAACCATGTTTAAAACTTTAATTCTATATTGAGTTTTGGTCAATAGTTAATAAAATAATACTTTTTAATATTTGAAATATTTTAATCAAAATTACTTTTTGAAGTCATATTTTATTATTTAAATAATATTTAATTTTTAAGTAAAGAATGATAAAAATTTATTGAAATTATTTAATATGATCTTATGCTATCATTTCAGATACGGCTTTATTTATTAGCAGCTTTTGTATACGTGAGTGTGTGTGTGTGTGTGT
>CABFOW010003705.1:0-13538 GCA_902141385.1 Timema californicum | reverse complement strand
GTGTGTGTGTGTGTGTGTGTGTGTGTGTGTGTGTGTGTGTGTCAAAGAAACTAAAATTGTTATTTGTCCCTTTTCGACTTGCGAAAATTTTGAATTGATGGAACTTTAATTTTTTTATGGTGGCAATATGTTATTTTTAGAAAATATTAACTAGCTCTTAGTCTCTGTATTTAAGACCTGTTATTTCGTTTTGCTACAGGTAACAAAAAATATGGTTGGGAATATGATAGTTTTATTTATTTCTGATATAATATTAGAGGGAATTTGATGGCAGTTAACTGTAGATCTACCTTTTGTTTCAGTTACTTTGCTACCGTCTTTAAAATTTACTCAAGAATATATATTATTTATGTACCTACGGTACTTCCTATGTATTGACCTGTCTTATTTAGTATGGTTGTTGAAGTTTGTACTACATTATGGAGTATTTCTCGGTTAATATATATAAATGTTTATTTTATTAAAACTATTTCTCAACTACTTATAACTAATGACTTATCACTTCAAACACAAAAACCATCCCCGTTTATTTAGATACGGAACTTCAGCAAACAATATGAACAGTTTCCTAAATTAATATTGTTAGCTAATGTTGCTTTGCTGTTTGAATTCCCGGTTTATTGATCTTAAATTAACTTTTATATTAGCTAGGCTCCTGCAAGACAATTCTTTTTTGGGTTTCTTACCCAATATACAAAAAAAACTATTTGCCTACACTTACATTCTGCTCTCTGTCATTTTATGTTTTTCTTGTAACATCTGGATATTCTCAAGCTGTATTTTTCTATAATTATATCAAAATAGGGCTATAAAACATTGTCTTTTAAATTCATACGTTTTATTTTCGTGTTATCACATCGTTTTACGAATTTGATATTTTTTTATAAGTGTTTCACTGTGTTTTGATTAAAACATAATACTGTAACAAAATCAGCATAATATTATGTATTTTAAGGTGGATCTATGTGAATCTCAATTTTTTTCAACATTTTAATATGGAACCTTTTACCAGTAAATATTCGTATCAGGAATAGTCATAATGAAGTAATATACGCTGAGTGAAGATATGATAACTATGATAAATATGTTTAAATGCTTTATAAAAATTCCTGAAATAATCAGTAATTTAACAATGAATACATTTAACTTCAAAACGGCGTTCCAAAGAAACTTCAGAAAAAAAACTCAAAACTGTTTTTAGTAAATAGCTACGTGCGTTGTGATTTTTTTCCCTTTCAAAATCCATAAAAATCTTTAAAATTCATTACGTTGATGCATACACACATACACGATTGTTACATAAGTTTATTTGTGAAGAAAAAATAATCTTATTTCTACCACGCCCCTCTGGTCTATTCGCCTTTAATGGTGGGGTGGGAATGATGAACATAATTTTTTTTAAGTATTCTCATTTTCACCGATGGAGGGTGAGAAACCATTTAGGAAAAATATTATCCTCAATGTACCCGGCTGGATTTCAAACCCCAGCCTCCCTATCCCCAGCAAACCAGACTAGATCAGATTAAGGCCTCATCCACATATCCACCGATGCGGATAAGTATAGAGTAAATATGTGGTATAAATATGGTAGCATTTACAAATTGGAAAAGGATGATCACGTATCGGAAAATAAGATGAGGTAAAGAAATATGAGCTGAAATGAGTATTCGAAGGCTATAGAAAGAGTGGAAAACAACAAGTCTAAACGAAATTGATCAAGGAGAATAACATATTCAAGGAATAAAATAGAAACACTTTAAATGGAGAAAAAAAATAGAAACGAAATCGTCAAAGAAAGTCAGTCGGCAGTGAACTTGTAACGAACGACACAAGGAGGGGATACCGAGAAGTGAAATAGAAGGCGTTAGAAAGAGAAGGCACCAGTGCGTCTGCTAGTGACATCCCGAACAAAAGCAGATGGCTAATGGTCTGCTCACATTTAACACTCGGCCGCTTTGTAGTTTAATAATCAGTACCGACGCGGTTCTGTCGGGCTTTGCGATGCTCCACTGTTTTAGACTGGAAAATAGGGAGGAGGATGGGGGAGGTTTGTGATCGATACAAGGGCTGCAGCTGTGTGCTCCGAGCAAACCGGGAGCCCCCACCCCTCCCCCCTGTTATCCCCAACCCACGGTTTAGAGTATCAGGGGTCAGTCAGCAGAGTCTGTTTCACACCCAACACTCGACATGAAGAACTGCTCAAGCAGACAGGACTAGCCCACATGGCGCCGGTCAACGTCTCTTTGTATGTACACTTTGGTTCAATCGAATAGAGCCATTATTGAGTTTGTAAGAGCATGTAATTTTATTTTGTATTGTACCGAGGTATCCAACGTGCCATTTCTAATTACTTTTTTTTAATTACATCAGAACACTACTTTCAAATTAAACTTTACCTAGGGGAACATGCTTAGTAATATACACCCAAATCTATTGCCTATATAATTACTAATTAGACGGTAGAATGTGCATGTATTCAAATAAAAAAAATAACTTCATCAGTAAGCGTATAGCCGGAAATGGTAGTAAGACGTGATTGCGTCTTCATCAGTACCACTGAGATTTGAAGCAGGACTCTTTAACCTTACGGGGTCACCTCAAAACAATTTGGAGATAAATCTTACCTTTAAGAAATGAGTAACATCCCCCCTCCCCCCCGTTTTCCCCCTTATAAATAGCATATTAAATTTTTTTAAATGTTTATTATTTATGTACTCAACATATATCTATATGAATAAAATACATAGTGTTTTGTATGTCCTGAGCATTGCATGGTATCCACATCATGTAGAGGTCTGGAATTAAAAAATAATAATAGCCCTTGTATATTAACGTGTGCGCCTCAAAGCAGGAATTTAAAATTTTTGATTAGATTTTATTTTAAATTAATTAAAAACAGTGTTGGAAGTAAAAAAGACAACAGGAGACGCAGAGCTTACACGTACTAGCTTTTAAGTTACCTTTCCAGGATGATAATTAAACTAAAAATATTTCTACTTCGCAACGCCAGGTACTTGTGGATAAAGCAAGCCTGAAAAGCATGTTTTGATGTTTCTATAAGAGAATCACGAAAAAAAATTGAATTATATACCAACAATACAGGTGACATTCTGATTTTAACATTACATTGAAGTTATCGGTTGTGGCATTTAGTGAGATCTAACTGAAATAAAAAGAAAGGTATTAATAAACATGAAATTAAAAAATCCATGTAAAACCTGCAATGGTGTTTATTTTGCCATAACATTGCTCAACACGAAGGACTGGGTGAAATACTCCCATGGACCACTGGCAACCAACATCTCGCTTATTCGAGTAGGGCTTTGGTACATCTCTTTAGTCTATCACATGACTCCAAAGCATGGGTGGACTGGTAGGTTCCAAGAGTCCTTGGACTACAAATATGACGGCTCTTTATATACATACATACATACATACACACAAACATGCATGCATACTTGCATACATACACACATACATGCATACTTGCATACATACACACATACATGCATGCATACTTGCATACATACAAACATACATACATGCATGCATACAAACATACATACATGCATGCATACAAACATACATACATACATACATATACATACATATACATACATATACATACATATACATATACATATACATATACATACATACATATACATACACACATACATACATACACACATACATGCATTTATACATACAGATACATACATGCATACATACATATACATACAAGCATACATACATATACATACACACATACATACATACACACATACATACATACATATACATACACACATACACACATACCTATACATACACACATACATACATACATATACATACACACATACATACATGCATATATACATACACACATATATATATACATACATACATACATACTTGCAGACATACATACATACATACATATACATACACACATTACATACATACATACATACATACATACATACATACATACATACATACATACATACATACATACATACATATACATACACACATACATACACACATACATATATACATACAACATATCATTAAACACATTACATATTTACAGTATTTGTGTATTTATCATACAACACAACATAAAAATAAATATTCGAACCTCCTAAAAGCAAGTACATAATATACATAAAACTCTGAAAAGTTAGAAAAAGTTATTAAACATTATTCTGTCCAAATTTGACTAAAACAGCTTCTGCAATACGAATCCGGATAACCAGTTCCCTTATGGTCGAAAGTCATTTATAATTACGTCACTATTCTCAACTCAAAATATCAGCTTGTACTTAATACAGGCATGAGCAAAAATGCTTCTAAATTGTTAGAAAATAGCTGGGAGCCTATTTTTTTTAAAATATTTAAGTTTGTAAAATGATTCTACATCTGATACTTGCGTATATTACAAAGCTAGTTACAGTTGTCATTCACTTAACAAATGCATTTAGGTTTGTCTTCAGAAATTGTTTGTAAATAGCCCTAAGAAACAATTAACGGGTTGGTTTTACATTCAATAGCATCATATATATTCACAAATAGTGTATTGGCTAGCATCTAGGCTTAATAATTAGTCCGCATTTCTTGCTACTAATCTAGAGGTCCCGGGTTCAATTCTCGGTGGTACCAATAGGTATTTTTACCTAAGGGAAATTGTTCCTATATAGCTGCTATGGTATGGTTAATTAAGCTTGAGATAGGTTTAATACCTCTACTGGCAGCACATAATCATCATCATCATCACATTGGGGTGAAGAAACCGCACCTAAAGTCTGTTATTATTATTATTATTATTATTATTATTATTATTATTATTATTAGCGCCGCGTNCTTACTACCCGTTCGGGTTATACGCACTTACGCTAATGTGTAATGCTAGGGTGATTGTGAGATGAAATGGAGGACCTACAATTTAACGTGGAATCCGAACCACGGTGGAGGCCTGGCACTCCCCACATTCACAAGATGTCTTGTCATAGGTGAAGGAAGGGTTTGGTAATCAGATAAATCTATGCCGGGACCGAGGATTGAACCCCAGGCCCCCAGCATAGAAGTCTGACACCTTACCCCTAGACCACCAGGTCACCTCTAAAGTCTGTTCATTCTATGAATTATTTTCTGAAAGGCCCTTTTCCCTACCAGAAATCTATTATATAGTAGGATATTGGTAGGAAAAAATACCTTTCAGAGAGTAATTCTTACCGGGAACGGAGTTTTACATGATGCCTCAATCTTAGAAGATGATTACAAATCCGTTACTGATTGTAAATTACCGGGAATGTCTAACCGAGAAACTCTGGTAGCATGATCTAAAAAAAATATATGGGCACCCACAGACTTACCCACTGGAACTTTTGAGTTTCCCACTTCGGTGGCAGCGTGGTCTAAGGCGTTACTCTCACAATTTACCAGATTGATGATGATGGAGATATTTAGGTTCGAATCTCGGTCGGGTGTACGCCCTACTGATGGTGGTTTTTCAACAACAAAAATACACTCTTGCTACACGCTAATGCGGGTACAAATCCTTTAAATATAACTTCCCTAGTCCCTAAAACTATTAGTGTAACTAGTACATAAGCGTATAGTTGGGATGTGTAGTAAGACTATGTGATAAAATAAACCTTTTGATTAAAATTTAATAAAAACCATAGTTTAAAATGTAGTGGATTTTTTTATTTTAGTTATATGATAGAAGTTGTGGAAGCCCAAATTAAACCGGCCCAATCCTCCCCTGTTCCCAAGCCCCTGGGTAATATAATTGGTGTTCTAGAAGAATTGCGCGTGATTTTTTAAGTAGTCCTTGATACACGTCTTCTGAATTGGAGACGTGCGTTCACAATGATTCTCAGACACCGGTTCTGAGAGACGTGCGTTCACAATGATTCTCAGACACCGGTTCTGAGAGACGTGCGTTCACAATGATTCTCAGACGCCGGTTCTGAGAGACGTGCGTTCACAATGATTCTCAGACACCGGTTCTGAGAAACGTCTGCGTTTTGTTAACCTCAACTTGGGACAGGCATCGTTGAGGTTGGATTTGAGCAACAACTGGACAGATTTAGAGAGTCTCTTATAGGCATGGCGCCTTGCACCTGATATATTATATATCTTTAAAGTATTTTCATTTTAACAGGGCGTTCCATGACTTTTGGTTGAAATGGTAAACCTCTTAATAATGTTGGTTTTTTACTTATTATTTTAGCGCTGCGTCTTACTACCTGTTTAGGTTATACACATATGTTCTAACTACGGTAATGAGTAAGTGCAGAGGAGGATTGAATTTAGAGAAAGTGTACTTGCATTTGAATGAAGGTAAAATAGAACACAATAAAGGGAAATTCACCTTCAGTACATCCGACTGGGATTAGGACCTCCGTTTCCCTCCCTATCATCGGCAATTTAGTCTAAAGCTAGAGTGACGCCTTAGACTATGAAGCCACTGAAGTAGATCTTAATAATGTTATTTTTACAAAGAGATGTATCCTAGGAGTCACCTTATTTTAGGAAACCTCTATTTCCGTCCTCCCACTCCTGCTTTCTCCCCGAATACAATTCAGTGATATTCCTCTATGTTGCCTCGTCCCATTTCAGTTTAAACTCAAAGTAAACATCCACCCCCTCCCTACCTCCTCCACTAATTAGACCTGTAAAATCCAAACAGTTTCAAAGGTATTACCTATCGTAAAACATTTTTGTTATATGTATTCGGTGGTCACATGGTCTAACGCGCTACTCTTGCAGTAGACTAGACTGCCAATGACGGGTATATTGAGGTTCGAATCTAGGTTGGGTGTACTGAGGGTGGTATTTTCAAAATTGTTTTCTACTCTCCTTCCACGCTAATTCCTAAAATATTATCGTAATTAGTACATAAGTGTATGGACAGAACGGTTAGAAAGACCCGTTGATAAAAATAAAAAGATGGCAATTTTAACCTAGTTTCGTTTACGTTTAAGAAAAACAATTTAAATTGTAGAAATAATAATAGCATCTCACATAAAAAAAAAGATTAAAGGCATATAATAACTAGAAATTCTTTAGTTGTCCTACTCAAACTACAAGAGGACAAAGTACTTGGAAACCTTAATATTGGTCAACGAGCCGCCAAGCAGGTAAGTTAATATTTATCTTCCTCAATTCCTGGTTTACTTTTGAATCTCAACTAATTCTCCATACGGATGGGTGATATTTCCGTAATCTTAAAAAGAATTAATTTAGTATAAGTTAACTATTAACGTGTGAATGACCTATTGTCAACGTGTCCATCAACAAAACCAGTAGTTATCATGAAACCTCTCTTCCAGGGACTTGAGAACTATGTTATCGACAAAGAATAATAATAATTATTATTAGCACCACATCTTACTACTGGTTTGGGTTATACGCACTTACGTTATGTGTAATGGTAGGGTGATTGTGAGATGTAAATGGAGGACCTACAGTTTAACGTGGAATCCGAACCACGGTGGAGGCCTGGAATTCCTCACATTCACAAGATGTCTTGTCATAGTTGAAGGAAGGGTTTGGAAATCATATAAATCCGTGCCAGGACCGAGGATTGAGCTGCGGACCCCAGCACAGAAGTTCGACACCTTACCCTTAGACCACCAGGTCACCTATCGACCAATACGAGTCCTACAAGCGTCCCAAAAGCTTTATCGGATAAGCGAGACACTGATCTCAATTGATTCATGGGAGGCTCTCACCCAGTCCCCCGTAGAGTAGTGTGAAATATCATACACTTGTAAAAAAAAGTCATGTTTGGATTTCCATTCATAATTTGTGGGTAAATTAATCTGTTCCTTTTGAATAGTCGCTAACTGTAACAACAACCTATAACTTTAAATTATAGGGTTAAAATCAGAGTTTTTACTTAAGTGTTGGTTATTTATTTTATTTGTTTTAGCGCTTCTCTTCTGAAAGCATCGGGACGTGCATTCCCAAATCGGCATCGGCGTCGTTATCAGGTTGATTTAGGAAGGGGCGCCTTCTAACGTTTACATGACTAAACCCCTCTCGCCTTCACGATTCACCAGTGCCGTATTTCCCAAGTAGCGATGCATCACGGAGGTTTGGGCTGGTCGTGCCAAGCAAGTTGTAGCCAAGAGAAACTCGGGTCTACGCTGCTTTCTCATTTCGCATGCATGAGCCGAGCGGGTGGTGGGGGTGGAGAGGGTGACCTTTTGGGCCTGCGCCGCCTCAAATTACACAGGATTAAGGCAACAGATACACAGAATTACAGCATGTAAAGTCTTGCTCCGTTGGTCCCAACGCGTGATCCACGAATAGTTCCCAAATAGCGTCTGCGCTACTGTCATCACCATCTGTAATTTCCTACCTAGCTACTCCTAAGACTGTCTTCCATTTGTTTATGCAATCTTCTTTCTAACTAGTCTCTTTAAATATGTCTCTGTATCAGTTTATACCCCGCCTGCCTTGAATCGTAGCAATTTCACCTTGACGGATTATACAATCCCTTTATACAAGGGTACAACCATGAATGGCACCCTAATTATCTTTCAGAAAAAAACAAAGTCTAAATTTACTCTTTACTCCTTATCAGTATTTCTTAGTATATGTTTTTTTCCACGATTTGTTAATAACTCTCACAGTTTAAAAACAAGGAATAAATATGAAGTTTCCCGATATGAAAAAGGGGAAACAGATAATAGGTTAAGCTGAAAGACTCCATTTGGGCAAGGCAACGAGCCTGTCAAAAAAGAGAAAAACTAATAAATAAAAATGGTGTTTGAGTTTGTAATGTAAAGTTCAAAGAGAATTTACTCAGATTTAAGTGTAGGTAGAGGGGAAAATTGTTTGGTTAAAATCATCCTTATATACAAACCAATACAAGATTCGATCATTAACATTACCGTCACTGGATAACCAAACTAGTTGAGTCTAACATTCAGTCCGTGTGATTAATGAATGCATTCATTAATTTTTCATCTCTTGTGTTGTTGTAAATTGGTATTTCATGCTTAATATTTATATATTTAAGAATATAATGTATCTTCCGTTTAGCCTTTCCTTGCTTGGTTCCACTGTGGTGAGTTGTAATATAGGGTCATAGTGGAATCTGTCAAGATAAGACTGCGACCATTAAGGCGGCCACCTCAGTCAGCGAAAAAGTATCCATCACTGTCAGGCCACATGGCTTAAAATACAATGATACGATTCGTTTTCTAGAAGTACTTATCTAATCTGTCTCAGCTTATACTTTCTTTCACCCTTCAGCTACAACCACACTTTGACATGTAAATAATAAAGAGGGGAAAGAGAACTACGAAACTTCTCATCGAGGTAAAGAGGAAAGCTCAATACAAATTCTTAAATATCTTCATTTTCTGTTGTAAGTCTATTAAAAAATGACTATATTTGTTAGAGGAAGGCTAAATCTAGAACCCTTTTTCATCAATCCTAGTCTCATAGCTATGTAAATATGATTAAAAATTCGTTGAAAGTGAACAATTGTCACCTTTGCACATATTTGTTTAAACTCAAACTATAGGGTCGTTAAGGAAAAAGAGCCCCGTTAGAATGTTTCACTTTTATTTTTGGCGTAAATCGTATTTTGAAGAAAGGCATTGTATAATTAAAATGTGTCACGTTAGATCTGAACGTCTATGTAAAAATTCTCTCACCGAGGCGGCCCATTTGATTAGCAAATAGATTAAAGTAAAATGTTTCCAACATAAATTAATACCTACTTATAGTCTTATTCTCATATGGACATTCAGTAATGAATGTGTGATGGAGTGCGGTCTTAAAGAGAATATAATTGGTCAATGGGAAAGAAGCGCCCTACGTTGGTCTGGGCATGTTGAGTGTTTAAGTGTGGATAGAGTGATGAAGCAAATATATGAAGGTAGAGTGTGGAACCAAAGGAAGAAGTAGGCCATGTAAGACGTGGTTAAATGTTGTAGACTAATGTGTGAAAAAGAGAAACATTAAGGGTTTTAAGAATAAAAGAGCATGTATGACTCGGTGTATCGATGTTGTTGAAGCTAAGGAAGTATGGAGAAAGCTCGGGAGGATGGATTAAGTACGGAGTTGTTGTTTAAGCTATATACACTGTGTCCTGCCTACCTCGTAAGAGAACGGTGGGATTATGCATATATATATATGTGTTATGTATGTATGTATGTATGTATGTATGTATGTATGTATGTATGTATGTATGTATGTATGTATGTATGTATGTATGTGTATGAATATATGTATTTATGTATCAGTGCTTGAAAATGGATTGTTTTATCAAAATTAAGGCTTATATTCAAGATCGTTTAATGGAACGATATACTTAATTAGAAAGAATTGAAAGTTTGTTATATATTTTTTAATAATTAGAAATATATAAAAAAAACTTTCAATACTACTTTCTCTGCCTTTGTATTGCTGTATATTTTCTGTTTACACTATTAATTAAACGGAAAGAGAATGTAAATACAACTGTAATGTTTTAAATTTCGCCATTGTAGCAACATGAGTTTCCGGTTTTTAAATAACGGGCTTCCTAATAAAATCAGATTGTAACTATAATCCAACTTCCATGGAAAGGCCTTTTAGAAAATACAAACATAATTTTTTGCACCCACAATAATTGATAAAATTCACTAAATTATAATCGCCATGCTGTGGGCATTGATAATAACTCTCAAATATTACAGCTTCAGATCACATGACTTGGCGGGAAAGTGAAAGTCGATCTAATAACTTTTCTAGTTCTTCTAAATTAGCTCAGACGGTAGTGTGTTTGTCTATTGAACTAAGGTCCCACGTTCAATTCCCGGCATGGCTGAAAAAGGGTATCATTGGTGAAATTAGGGTTGCCCCTTTCTCAGTAATGAGTTAACGCACAGTTTTTGTGTCTGTTAGAGATTTAATTTATTTAACAAGTCACGTGTTGATAGAATAAGCCTGTTTAGAAAGTGCACGTAAATATCTCAGCAAAAAATACACTTTAATATCCGTCAGATAAGGCTCGTACTATGAAATTTTGATTACACGTGCTCCTTTTTATTGTTTATCTTAGATTGCTTCTTTCTTTCTACGTGTTTATTTATTTACCTACTTTTATGTATACGTTTCTCTTTCGATCAGTTTCCCTTTACCTTTTCCTCTCTCTTTCAGCCGGTGTGTTTCCTCTGTCTTTATAAACCATATTTATCTCCTCCCATCTATGTTTCAGCTCTTTCCTTTCTATCTAGATCTTACCCTTCCTATTAGCATATTTATCTCTTTCTCTCTCCAACATCCACAGCCTCTGTATCCTCCATCTTCTTCCAACGTTTGAGCTTGTTTTGGTGGTCGGTGCTCGAGTTCTCTGAGATGTTTCTTTGTTGTGCTGAACCGGTTAGAGTTGCAAGGGGTGGGGTAACTAGTGAAAGGGTGGTTCTTAGCAACCCTCTTGATATTTGAGTGTGGAAACATACACGAGTTTGGAGATGTTTAAATAACTTGCGGAACAACCGAGTGAGACCAAACATCGCCCGAAGGAGCGTTATTTTGGCGTTAGGTAGGGCTACGAACTATATTAAATGTTACACCAGTATTATTTAATTAGATTAAATATTTATATAGATTACCAATATTACATATTGATTGTTTATTATGTACAACCACTAATATGATTAAATATTTATTTAGATTACCAATATTACATATTGATTGTTTATTATGTACAACCACTATTATGATTAAATATTATTCAAATTAATTTAATTATTATTATTTTTTACTTTCGCACTATTTTACAGGTATATAAAGTATTGTGATGGTAAAAAAAAATCGAACTCAAGATTTTGATGAATCTTGACGGTTCGTGACACCCCAAATCCTAAAGATTGGTTTTTGAATTTCCATGTCTGTCTGTACCTCCAACTAGAGCCTAAACTATTTTACCAATCTGAATAAAACATATTATATAGGGTTTTCATAGTGTTGCCCCGAGGGGTTTTGTAATTGGATATCTAACCCTAAAATTAAGGGTAGTTTACTGTAGGTAAAAAATAGAAAAAGTCAATTTTCTCAAAATCAGATCTAACGATTTTGATTAAATTTCATTTCTAAACATTTATAAATATTCCAAACAAAATGGCTTCTCTCAATATTTCGGCAAAATAACGATTTTGATTAAATTTCATTTCTAAACATTTATAAATATTCCAAACAAAATGGCTTCTCTCAATATTTCGGAAAAATGACTTTAAGGGCTCCGGTCTGATGCGTAAATTAACATTTTTTATAAAATCTCCTAAACTATTAGAGATATGAAATTACTTATCGTTACAAATATGTAGGGCTCTTTATAATACAAATATTTTATAAGAAGCATATGTTTGTAAAACCAATAACTTTCAAGCTATACGTAAATGTATGTATTTTCTAACTTTTACAACACAAAAGGTAAAAGTATTGCGAACGCAAAAGAAAATTTAACCCGAAATGTTGATGGATGTCAACTTCTCAGGACCCCCAAACCCTAAAAAGTGCTCTTTGCAATGATGTCTGTCTGTGTGTCTGTTTAAACCTAGAATTAAGAGTAGTTTAAGAAAGGGTGAAAAGAGAAAAAAATCTATTATCTTAAAATTGACTTACGATTTTGATTAAAATTAGTATCTAGGTGTTGATTAAGATTATAAATAAACTGGCTATTTTTATTTTATCATGAAAATTAATTTTAGGGTATTTTACAGAAGCAGAAACTTCCGTATATCCGCAACTATTTGAGATATAAAATAACTTATCATTGCAAAATTGTAGTACTATTAAAAATACAAAAACTTTTATGTGAAATATATTTTTATAAATTCAAAAGTTTCTGAGATATTGGCAAATATATTATTACAATTTTGTGAGCTTTAGTTGTAAAAAGATACTAAAGTTTTAACTCAATAATTCTCCAATGCCATAGAGTAATTAAATATAAGTAAGTCTTTAAAAGTTTATATTGTTTTTCCTTAAACCTCGTAGGAGAAATGTTTGTACAACAAAGATCTATATCCATTTTAGACTCATTAGTCAATATTTACATTTTTCATTAGTCAAAATGTATAAATGAGAAATTTAATTAATAGCAGTCACGGTGGCATGAAGATTTGCAACACCTAATAAAATGTCGAACATTTTAACCGGAAGTTAAAATTTTAATACGAAGTATTGACCCTTGTGGACCCAACATTGATCTTTTTTATCGGTCCAAACATACAAATGGGGACATCAGTTCTTTAAAAACAAAATTATTAAATTTAAAACTTGGACTAAAAAAAAGTTTTACATAAGTATAGTACAACTTATGCTTGGGTTTTCTAGTGTATATTATTTTGTTTCACATATATTACGAGTTTTGGGTAAATATCTCCATTTTTAAACAATAGAGCGAGAAAGGCCGTGCGTAGTTCCGTACCATTTATTTTTTCCTAGGTAGTGTCTCATTCTCATTTTACGCAAAGGAAAGTACATTTTTCAAAATCAATAATAATAATAATAATACT
>CABFOW010003704.1:24682-69328 GCA_902141385.1 Timema californicum | reverse complement strand
ACAGACAGGGTCATCTAAAGAGCAGGTTGACTACCCTAGGGTACAGACAGGGTCATCTAAAGAGCAGGTTGACTACCCAGGGCGCACTAAGGGTCATTTTAAGAGCAGGTTGACTACCCAGGGTTATCTTAAGAGCAGGTTGACTACCTGGGGTCATCTTAAGAGCAGGTTGACTACCCCAAGGTGCAGACAGGGCTATCTTAAGAGCGGGTTGACTACCCCAAGGTGCAGACAGGGTTATCTTAAGAGCAGGTTGACTACCCAGGGTTATCTTAAGAGCAGGTTGACTACCTGGGGTTATCTTAAGAGCAGGTTGACTATCCCAATGTGCAGACAGGGTCATCTTAAGAGCAGGTTGACTACCCTAGGGTACAGACACGGTCATCTTAAGAGCAGGTTGACTACCCCAATGTGCAGACAGGGTCATCTAAAGAACAGGTTGACTACCCCAATGTGCAGACAAGGTCATCTTAAGAGCAGGTTGACTACCCCAATGTGCAGAAATGGTCATCTTAAGAGCAGGTTGACTACCCCAGGGTGCAGACAGGGTCATCTAAAGAGCAGGTTGACTACCCAGGGTCATCTTAAGAACAGGTTGACTACCCANGTTGACTACCCAGGGTCATCTTAAGAACAGGTTGACTACCCAGGGTGCAGAGAGTACCAAAGGTAAACATTTCCTAAACCTCTTTTTCTCGTATGCATGAGATAGTCATTTGGGTTAATGGCGGCAGAACCTTATTTGTGTAGGACGGAGGAGGCAATTGACCAAAAAAGGTTTTGGGGAACTGGTCCTTCCCCCATTCCTTTCCCACACAAGTCTTAAGAGCAACGCGGGCCCTCCTTCGGGCAAATGTTTGACAGTTGGATGCCTTCAAGTTATTGGCATGGCCCTTGGCTTTAATTTATTTAAACATTTTTCTTTTCTCGACTATTGGAAGTGATATTAGAGCAGAGTTATTTTTTTTGAAATTTTTATGCAACTGAAATATTTTCAGAAGTCTTCAACCTACTTTTATTCTAATTGGACATCTTTAGAACATATTTGGGGTATGTTTTTAACTGTATCATGATCAAAAATAAAATAGGGAGGGAAAAAGTAGCCAAAGTGAAATGGGTGAAAATTTATTCCTGCACATAAAATTCTTTTCAATGGGTGACTATACTCCCAGCCCCTACTTGGTTATGCCATTACTTATACCTTTATTTAAGAAATGCTCTGAAAATTTGTATCCCCCAAATACCCCCTCGGCTTCGGTCTTGATCCAGCCAAATGTGAATGACACCCTAGACCAATGGTCTTCAACCCGCGGTAATTATTTTTTGCAGCCCACTAAATATATACAATTATTTCAAGAGAAAAAATGACAAATACAAATACATATATTTTACATAATCAACTAATACAATACATATGTATTTTATTTATGTATTTTACACTATTTTATAATCAGACACCTTAGATTAGTCAGTAGTGTGTCTGTCTACTGAGCTAAGGGTCTCAGATGCGATTCCTGAAATGGCCGAAAAATTTATCTTTGATTAAATGTGTTTCCCCTCTCACAGTGATAACTTAACGGCCGGGGACTAGATGTTGTGCCTGTCCTAGTTTTAAGTTAGATTATAAGCCATATGAAGCTACGAGAGGCCTAGCAAGCCAGTAGTGGAAAATATATGACTTGAATAAAAAATTGAGCCAGGTCACAAGCACAGTAATGGATGCAAAGTCAACACTATTTTATTAACGATTTTTACTTTTTACGTGAAGATTACATTTTAATACAAATGTACTTTTAACCGGAAAATGGCAACTTTAGTAGATAAAACAAATGGTGGACCTCCTATGATAAATCTAAAAATAGGAGAAAAAAACCCCACCAAAGAACAAAATATGTCATGGGTAATATAAAGTTTAACCTTTGAGCGATAGGATTCATCTGCAGTGTGAGTATAAGTGTTTAAGAATATTTGAATATGTATTCAATGTGAATTTTGTCAGTACAGTATTGCAAACCACTAAGAGACAGAAACTTTGGCCTTCGACCATGCAACCACTGAAACAGCTCTAGGAGAGTAACTTCTGGACAAAAAGTGACACACTCTTTCAACTGCTCGAAAGATTCCTGGCATAAATTAATATTTCATGCAAAGCTTTATTGTAATGCTTTCTTTTTAAAAATGACTGCCAGGGTATGGGTTAAGAATAATAAGGTAATTCATAGGATTAAAATAAATAACAAGACAAACACAGCTCAATTAAAAAGTTCATTTTTTTGGTAATCTTATTATGTAGTTTTGTACACTTGTAAAGTTAAATTTCTAGTTTGTACAGTGTACAGAGTGTCTACATAGGGCACAACACTCATCCTGGCACTACATCGATGTTTGGTCATTCCCTCGCTCGCACAGTGCTAGAGAATTGAACTTAACAATAAACAATTCAATATTTACATAATATAGTCAAGTCTTTCATTTTAATATTTTCATTAAAATTTAAACATTTCAAACAAATAATAATAATAAAAACATGTGCATAAAATATGTTTTCACCTACAAGTTAAAGAGTTAAGTAATAGAAAATGTTAATAAAGAATCATGGTTAATTTGTTTGATGAAACTGAGTAAGATTGTACAATTTCTTTTTTGTCAAGAGTTTTTAAATCAAATAAAAATATACAGAGAGAAAAAATAGCTGAGATTTATTTGTAAATGTTTAAAAACCCTCTTGGCCCATAAAGATAATTTTAAGCAGGCCATCAAAAAATTGATTTAGGAATAAAACTAACACTGTCATTTAAAAGAAAAGATCCATTGAAAATTAAAATCGTTTTAATTACTATTTACTGTTGTGAGATTTGTGCTGTAGCATTTTGTATGAAAACCAAACACTTAAACGGATTTGTTGCTTTAAACTCTCTCTCTCTCTCTCTCTCTCTCTCTATATATATATATATATAAAAGGCTTTTATTTAAACTGGGGTTCAGTGTCCAAAACACCTGTTAAAAAAAGCATATAGGCAACATAAATCCCAATGTTGTGAATACATTTTGTTGGAATTGTAACTGCAATTTTTATCACAGGTATTTTTTTTAAATATTTGAGTTTGCAAGCATTTCATTTGATAAGTTTTCCATAACTTAATAAATTCAATTACCTTTTTCTTTTGGATATACTGTGGTAGAATAAATGTAACCATGCACACAGGCTGTAAGGCTCCATTAATTGTTTCAATGATGTGTATTGCATGAAACCGTGGTAGTTATAAACAGTTGCTCCAGGGTTTAGTTAAACATTCCAAAAGTTATATTAGCCATTTTCAATAATACAAATGTTTACAAAGTTTCACATGACAGGTACCAGGTGGCTATTAGGGTCCAGTTTTCATACACTTTGACTTCTATTCAGATGTGCACTTGAAAGACCAAGACTTTACTCTTAAAAAATTATCGGCTTCATATAAGTCATTCACGAGCTAAGTTTACCTGGACGACAGCTCTAAATGTTACCAACAGCTGACATCCATCACTTTGGATCACTGTAATGAAAACAAATGGTAATATATTAATGTGATAGTTAACCACAGTAATTTAGGCCAATATTATTTATATATTTATTTGAGGTCAGACACAAAGTTTATTTATAGTTTTATTCCACTTAAAAAAATATTCACACCACTTTCACAAAAACTTCTAACAGACATAGCTTCAAAATGGCGACTGACAAATCTAAACCATACGATTGAACATAACGGTAAATAAGTTTTTTACAATGATGCAGACACGCAGTTGATGAAAATATTTTATTCAATTAAATATTTCAAAATATAATAAAATATTCATGAAATCATTTATTGTATGTAAAAAAAATGACAAGAATTTTCTCTTTTATAAGTAAATACAATCATGTTTGAAATATTGTTTCGAGTTGGATAGAAAGAAATTATTTAAAAAAATATAATAGTATGAGAAAACTTAAGTTTATGTTATTTTAAATGTAGTATATAACAGGTAATTAAAGATCTTTACATTTATAACAATACTGTGATCTTTTACAAGTGTTGGCAACCCAAAACCTAAACATATGATTTTCGAACTGTCATCCAGGTAAAAACTTATCGTGAACAGAATATAGGCTTGCACAGAAACTATACACTTCACTACAATGTGTCAGTAAATAGATCTAGTAACAAAACAAAATAGAAAACAAAGTGGATTTGAAGCGTTTATTTAACAAATAAGACTTTTATTGATAGTAGCTATTTTTAGCCAAACAAGCCACTAATGCAATATTAAAATTAAGATATATTTTATTAAGTTAAGGTAGTTAACATGCACTTTTTAAACAAACTAATTTTGTCAGCACATGAGAATTTCATGAGTGAGAGCAAAAGGGTCTTCCAATTTCATCGGCAAAGGTATTTTTTTTCCACATACCTTCCAGGGTTCCTTTACATGCTACAATCGACATGGAACTTTGTGTCTGATGTTTCTCATGTTATGAAAGGGAGAGATTGCGACGTTGCCAGATAGTGGTCTTAGCAACACATATCTTGAGCAGCGTGCCAGTTTTTATTTTAAACAAAAGTAGACAAAATGTAAACAATTCTTGGATATGATTAGTTCATTTTCCCAATATTATTTGGTCAGGAGAAGAAACTGGTATAAAGCTTCAAGACAAATAAAAAATGACTAATATAGAACGCAGAATCAATCAAGGAAATATAGTTTGGCCAACCATGTACATACGTGTAAGTGTAATACTAATAGGCCTACTTGTTAATATGTCAAGATCAAACATTTAACCCCAGACAGAAAAAAAGTTCTAAAAAGTTGAATTTAACAAACCTGGAGTGGTGACGTTCACTAGTTTTCAAAGAGCTGGCAACAAAGGAGGTTTCAAGTATGTACAATTTCTAAAATCAGTTAGATAATGCCATTTATTTGAAGTAAAGCGTGTGTTAGGGTGGATGAAGTGTTGACAAAATGTGTTTGACATTGAAAAGGGTGTTAAACAAGATTGTTTTATGTTCCCATGGTTGGTGTACAAGTGTAAAGTGTGAATGTGAGAGTGCTCTTACATGCAGATGATGCTGTATTAATGGCCGAGAGTGAATGTGACTTGCAGAATGCATTAAATTGTATGAATGTGGTGACAGGCAGAATGGATCTTCGTATAAATGTCTCCAAAACTAAGGTGATAGTTTTGTAAAATTTGAAGGATGGATGGTGAAATCAACAGACGAGTGAATGCATCTCAGAGAGTAGTTGGATGTATGTGGACTATTGCAAAGTATTGCAGTAGTTTCAAAAGAGGCAGAGATGGCAGGCAGTACAGAAAAGTGTGTTAACGCCAACATTGTTTTATGAATGTGAAGTGTGGGTTTGTCAGGAGAACCACAAGGGCACAGTAAATGCGGTTTGAATGATATCTAAGAAATGTACGTGGGAAAACATGTATGGACAGTCGGTAGTGAATGGGTGCTGAAGGAGTGCGGTTTTAAAGTAAATCCAATGGGTCTATTTGAAAGAAGCATCAGGCACGTTGAGAGGATGAGTGTGGATCAAAAGAGGTAGACCATGTAAATCATGACTAAATGTGGTAGACAAATGTGTGAAAAAGAGAAACATTAAGAGTTTTAGGAATAAAAGAACATGTATGACTTGGAGTATGGATGTTGTTGAAGCGAAAAGAGTATAAAGAAAGTTAGTGAGTGTGGATTAAGTAAGGAGTTTTTTTTAGTAATATGCATCGTTTATTGCCTAACCCATAAGCAAACAGGGTGATTAGGTATGTATAATTAATGGGAAATTTAGTGGTATAGAAAAACTAATAATACAATACAACATTTAGAAAAAGTAAAAGTATTTGTATGCATTTAGAAAAGTTTTTTTTGATAAAAATTTGCAGCTATGAAATTAAACTTTGAGTAATATATGTAGCCTATTATTGAGGGAGAAAAAGAAGATTTATTCAATTTTGATGTATTTTTATATTACTACACATTTTTTATGTTAATATTAAAGAAACATCCAGGCTCTAGTAATTATAACAAATTATATTAAATAATATGTATTTGACACTTGTAGGCCACAAATACTTTCAAAATTAATGTTCAAGATTGTATTAACTCCAAGGATCAAAACATTCTACTAACTTTTGAGTATTAATTTTTATTTGTATACTTTCTTTTCAGGGATATGGTCTCAAATCTTTGAGGATATTCGAGACTCTAATATTCCTTATTGGTTGGTTGTAACTTATTGTTTATAAGATGAACTTAACAATAAGGCCCCAAATCAGAAATTTAACATTTTGTATTCTCTATCACTATATTTTAGTTATATTTTCTCTTATGTTCATAATTTTTTCCAGAATTCAAATTTGAAGGTAAATTGGAGATTTGGATTCGTAAAATAGTGGACTCGGACCAACACTATTTCTTTTTATTCCTATATTTTTGAATGCAGTTTTAATGAAGTATAGACCACTGGGCTGAATCATGGTTTAAATTAGGAGGGATAGCCAGCACACTTACCTTGGTGATGATACTGGGGTATACATGGTTTAGATAGAACACTAAAAAACACACAAACACATTTTTAAGGGCAAGCTTTCACTGTCACAGACAGCTTCATCAGGTCAAGAGAGCAGACTGATGCTAAGTGTGCTGGCTATTCCTCCCAGTTTAAAAGATGAATCGAATCAGAATTATTTTAAAATAAATAAATTTTCTCTAACTATCAATGTGTAATTGCTAATTAATTTTGTAAAAATATTTTCTAATGTATCCCATGATTTGATACCACTGCAAGATTCAGTTATTCTAAAACTTTTCAATTATAGGTTCAACTGGCATTTTATTTTTAATTTGTGTGTTTTGCTTTACTGTGGTAAAGCATTTTATCTGAAAGTGAAGAGAGAAGTTGATATGTTGTTTTCCCCAAATATATACAGTACACCATTTTACTGATTTTTCAGTGTAATTTACTAAGCACTTAAGTCAATTTTATATTTCATGGTTAGTAAAACTAACTTACTCTTATGGCATTAGGAGCTCAAAAGTTCAATGCTACACTTATAAAAGTGCACCCCCTATCCCCATCTTGAGATAGTCCAATCCAGTCCACGTCATTACACACTATCCCTATCTGGAGCTAGTTCTATCCAGTCCACCTCATTACACTATATATCTCTTTCAGGTCCATTTTAAAGTTATCCTCCCATCTGTGTCAAGGTCTTCCCAATGGGTTTGCCAGTCACCCACCCGCACTGCATGTCCTGCCCACCGCAATCTACGGACCTGACTATTCTAACATGGTCTTGTGATGAGTGCAGAGTATGTAACTCATCATCACATAACCTCCTCCACCCTTCAGTATCCTCATTCCTTTATGAATCAAATATTTTCTGAAGCACCTTGTTTTCAAATACCCTAAATTTGTTTTAATCATTTAAGCTAAAAACCACGTTTCACACCCGAAGAGAACGGCTACAATTGTTTTGTATATTCTAAGTTTTACATTCGTTAACAGCAAGCATGATGTCAACAACTTACTGAGTGAAAAATAGCATGCATTTCCCAAATATATTATTCTCCTAATTTTCAACCTTCTCTCTTGAATTACCCTAATAGCATACTCCATTACATATTTCAAAAGTACTGGTATCTGATAAGTGACATCCAACCCATACCCTGCCACATATATCTCTCAAAGATACCTCAATTAGCTTGACAAGTGTTTTAGGTATTACAAACTTAAATAACATTTCATATAATTTTTTTTAAACTGAATCATAGACCTTTTAAAAATCCATGTAGAAACGATGAACTGTTATGTTGTATTCTCACTTTTTAAAATATTTATCACAGTAAAAATACCTGATCATTTGATGTCCTAACATGGATCACAAAGATTATCTTTTATTTTAAAAACAGGAAAAATGGTGACAAATGAAACATTGAAAAGAGGATAGAAGAGCAAGGTGGGTGTGTAGGCCTTTCCCTTCAACTTTAATTTTATTAAAAAGAAAAGTAGCTAGGCCCACCTTTTGTAAATATTAATCAACCTTTGCATTATCGTTTAAATGTTGTGTGATCTTTTTTAATGTTTCAACTCTTGAGATTAGTGCTATTGATTGTTATTTTTTTAATAAACTTAAAATATGTTTAACATAATTATCAACCTTTTTTTAAAATATTTTATTATTGGATTGGATTCTAAAACTTAACAGACTAACATAAAATACTAAACACAGATTTGGTATGTTATCATAATTATGATAAGCTCAAAATAAATTATTCGGTTTGGATCTGCACATAATTTTAAAATAAATTATTCACTGCATTTTTTTAGGCATGTGTTTCAACTAGGATTCAATTCGATAAAATAAATCTATCAATAGATTCGATATGAGTCAGTTAGCCAAGATTCGAATTTGATTCTAAATTGAAAACTATGGATTCGCATAGGCTTACTCTGCACATGGTGTCAATCTCATTAAAATTACGCGAGATAAAATTTTATGGTTTTTAAAACACATGAGTGAAATCTAGAGTTATGAGTAGTCAAAAGCTATGTTTTTGGGATTATTAGCTTGACATTATTTTTTTAAGTGTATTTAAATTTTACTAGTTGAGATGTACATTTTATATTTTGCACATATTGGTTGAAATTATTTTTACAACTTAAATCATTAGATTTGACATGCCTTCAGCAAGCAAGTTAAACTGAAAACTAGCAAATATGAAGTTTTTTTAATACACCAGTATTTACACAAAGTAAACAAGGAAATGTGGAACATCAACAAAGTGGAAGCAGCGATGCTCAGCTTAGATTACAGGTCGTGTGACACATCTCTGACAGGCTATATACCTCCACTCCCTCCTAATTAAAACTGTAAAGTGTATATCGTGTCTTCTTGTTCAGTCAACAGCATATATAATTACTGTAGATTAAATTGCAAAATACCCTGAAGCACTTCAATATATTTCAAAATTAAATTAAATTAAAATAATTAATAAACATCATTTTATCAAGAAGGATAAATATGTTAAGTTAATTATATATGTACAATGTACATGAGCACAAATTTACCAATTTAGTGGGATTCCTGAGCTTTCATTTCAAGCGACAATGTGTTAATATCTGTAGTAAGTTTGGATACACAGTCATAGCACTGCATGCAGAGGGTCGTCCGTGATGCAGTAGCACAGCTTGGATTTTACTATCTTCATTCTTGATAACATTTGTCACAAATGGAGCTACTACCAAATGCACACAAATATTTCCTTGTAAATTCTAGTAAAGCTAGGCATTTTTCACTGCAATGGCACCCATACTAGAGATGGGCGATAAATCACTGACTGTGATTTTTTCACCGATACCATTTGATCACCTATACTCCCAGTGACTCGATCTCGAAAGTATCAGCGATTGAGATATTAGTGATCGGAAATACTCCATACTCGCATCAGATGGCAACAGTTACTCGAGACACGGAGCTAGTATTGCTTTCTCAAGACACTCGAGTAAATACTCGCTTCGCGGCCCTTATTATTCTTTTATTTTTTATTTTCTACCAGATAATTGAGAATCGATCTTATTGACTGGTATGATTTACGTGTTATTTCTATTTAAAACACTTGATCTCGTAGAGCTCATTTTTCAAAAACAATATCAGATTGCTATGTAAAATTGACTAATGGTTTAAATGTTTCATTCATATGCGTTTTCAATACAAAATATTTGTTTTTAATAACCAAAATCAAAAATCTTGCTTACCAAGAAATCACATTTCGGATTCTTTTTAAAAGTAAGCTACAAAAAATAATCATTTATTCTTTTTTTCGGTGATCCTATCCTCAAAATTGCTAATAATAAATTAATATAAGCAACAAAATAGAAACTATCTATACATAAACCTTAATATTTACTATGCGTGTATGATCCTAATCTTCCTATAGTCTAATCTAAAGTTTATTTGCTTCTAAAATATATATTATATAATATATGACCTGCATTCCAAACAACATTTCCTAAACCAATCGCCATTATGTCATGTTCATTTTTAATGTCACATAAATGTTAACTGTAGTAAAACAAATCACTAAATAAATTATACAATTTCAAGTGTTTCTCATAGTACGTCAAATAAGTTTTAATATTGTTATTAAAGTTTAACATAATGTTTGTTGGACAATTAATTTTGCCTAAATTACATAACATTTCACTATAAAATATTAATAACATATGTTTTGCAGTTTTGCTTTCTTTTCTTATCAACTGTATGAAAAATCTTAAAACATATACTTTTGTATTGACTGTACATTAGTCAGACAACATGAAACCCAGATGAAACCTTGAAAGATTAGGTAGCTGTATGTCGATTGTCAATGTCAGTGCCGACAAGAAGAGTTAATTTTAGGCCTTTAAGTATTGAATTCCATTGCAAGCCGCCAAGTATCGAATTCCATTGCAAGCCGCCAAACACCCGAGCTATTAGTTTTCTTTCCAACCGATACTCATGGGACTATTCGAATAAATACTAAATACCCAATACTCCATACTCGATTGTACTCACATACTCAGATAGCAGCTAAATACTAACAAGCCTTGGCCGTGGTTGGAAAGTGAAAAAATATCGGTCCATGAAAACACTGTGAATACAGGTCACAGTGAAAAATCACTGGTATAAATCACCGATATTTTAAAATCCCAATCATTGTATTCACTGATATCGCAAAGTCACTGTTTCGCCCATCTCTAACCCATACACATAAAGTCTTGGTCTTGGTCTTGGTCCAGCCTTCAGTTCAATTTGCAAGAAAGAGAAACATACACATAGGCCAAAGCAGATGGTTGTTCTCAATTCCACAAATCGTTCACAAAACTGGGTATGTGTGCGCCAGTATCTTGGCAGTCCCGACCTTTAGTCCTCAAATTTCAACAGATTGAAAAACTTTGTTTGAGGCCGCAGCCAAACATGATTGACTAAGCTAGAAACCAGACATCTTTTATTACTGGCTTTATTGATATATATCACAACTTCCAAGTCCATGTAATATCAAATGCCTAAAAAAACCTGTTTGATTACTATAAAATAATTGATGATCAGGCTAGTGAGGATAAGTAAAGTAGTGTGTTAATAATATGAGAAGAGTGTTCCAGAAAGAACATGAAAAAGAAAGGTCCTGATGAGGTTTACAAACCAACGTTATGATATTACTATTTACAGCATCACAAGAACAACCAAGAAAAACAACTTCAACTGATGACTGACATTTGAATGCTGGCTACGTACACAAAGTAAAATGCAACAAGCATTCTGAAAGCAGTAATAACTTTAGACAAGGATTACAAAATGACAGCACCTTTTTTTTGGTGACATAACTTATCAACCTTATGATTTAAGCCCATGTTAAAACATAACTTATGTTAAATGTTAAGAAGAGTCAAGTACCACCAAAGTTATAAAACACAAATATTTAAGTAAATTTAAGTTTCATTTGTTTAGTATTTTGCTGTCTGATATTTTAAACATAAAATTATTACTGTTGTCTATAAAAACCCAAGCACCTGCCATACTGGCCAGGTTGAGAAACACCGTTTTAAGCATGATGCTTTCGCATGATGAATTGCATCTATGGCCTTGTTGTAATCCATCTAGTCTTATTCCTGTTCTCCTCTCACTTCTTGTTACATCACCTGTGTTGGGAATTTATCTATCAACGTAATTGTTGGCTTCAAAAAAGACTTAAAATTGTGTAAAGCCCACGCGGCAAGCACTATTTTGTTTATCTTTTGAAGGTGCATATTAATCAGCATATGGAAAACTATAAATCTATTTGCTAGTATTCCAAAAGTGTTTTCAACACTGTGGCAGACTCTACTTAATCTATGATTAAATATAGCTTCCTCTTGTGTTAAATATTTTCAGAAAAGGGCTTCAAAATATTCTCATGTGATAATTCATCATCCGCAACAAAAACAACAACAAACAGCAACAAAAAGTTCAAGTTCTGTTTCATTATTAGAGGGCCAATTTAATTTCTTTTCTTTAAGTTTATCATAGTTTCCACAGTCAATCTTCAATAGATCGGTCTAACATGGCTTTCGTCTTTCTATTTATAAATTCATCTATTCCTGCATGCAGATTAAATAAACGTTTTAAAACACGATCACAGCTAAGACAACACACTTTACTGTGGTAAATTACATCACAATATTTGGATTAAAATTTCATTAAAAAATGATTGGAACTGCTTGTGATGCAGTCAATATCCCGACGTTCATCACATGTTGTAGATTTAACACTTTTCCACCTTGTGCATATAGTGTAGTGTAATTCTAGAGGTATCTCAACATTTCAGTTGCTCATTTCATAACTCTTCTAATTAAACCAGTTTGATTGTAGTCATATTTTTTTAACCATCTGTTGCTATACATTTGATGTATTATTATTATTATTATTATTATTATTATTAGCACCGCGTCTTACTACCCGTTCGGGTTATACGCACTTACGCTAATGTGTAATGGTAGGGTGATTGTGAGATGAAATTAAGGACCTACAGTTTAACGTGGAATCCGAACCACGGTGGAGACCTGGCATTCATTTGATGTAAATCAAGCTGTTCCAATGCCTCGTTTACATGAAGAAACTAATCCTCTCCTTTTGTTCCATGAATGCTCTTTAAAGATGCCAAGTTCTGTTAACACAGCATATAAAGATCAATAGCTGTACGGTATCAATGAGATTATTACTTTAACCCCAAGCAAGGGAATGCCATTCAGATGTTTTGTATTTTTGATATAAATGCAAGCATAAAACCCAATTCTTCAGTTCTTATAGTCAGTGAATTTTCCGATAAACTTAGCGCATCAATCAGTTGTTTTTTTTCATGACAGATCTTTTCCATCCTTGATATAATGCAATTTTTAACAAATTCTCCATCAGAAAAGTGTTTCTTTTTTGTGGCTAGTAATTGAGCAAATCTGTAACATGCACGAACAGCAGCTTTATTTCCCTCAATGAGTTTTGTGAACATATGTTTACAAGAGGCAAAACCTTTAGATAAATTAAAAATCTTTTCTTTCTGTAAGTCTCATTCATACTTGTCAAACATGTATTTATGCTTCAAGACATACTGTACTACTGTCCTCAGTTATATTCTTTATGAAATGCAATATTTTCTTTGAAAATTCATCATCAATTTATCACTATTAACAATAAAAAAATAATACTCAGTCCACTTTTTATTAAAAAACGTGACAATATATATTCTTTAAGAACTGAAGTATTTTCTTTGCAAATCCATCATCACTTTATCACTATTAACAATAAAAAATAATACTCAGTCCCCTTTTTAATAAAAAAACGCGACACTTGTTATCCACTTTACTATGTTTAGAAAGAAACATGATAACTTATAAACAAGTATTTGAAAAAATTACACTCCACGCTGATATTTTCTTTGAGAATACAGAAGCCACACTAAACACACAAATTCAAACTGTAAGTACACCAACCTTGGTATTCAATACTTGTAGTGGTAGGGTGAGAGAGGGAGGCTCATCATTATCAGCTTTGGAATCTACTATCAGACTAAGCTCCTGAGTTTAACCCTTACCCAATAATGGTTACGAGATGTCTAGCGGTGTTTGAGCGGTGTTTGAAATGCAACCAATGCATTTACAGTAAAAAAAGAGTTGTATTGATGTACCCAACGTTGGATGTATTTTGAATTTTATATAAATATGTTTACAAGGAAATATAGGTTTATTGTGTGCTGTGGTAAGGGTGAATAGCTGAATTGCAAGGGAAAGTAAACAAAACTTCAACAGACTTACATTGCCATGGAAAGTAAACAGGACTGATACATTGGACATCTTGGGAGTAGACATGTTATATTAATTGTTTAATATTGTGATCTATATACATGCCTAATATATTATTAATAAAATAGGTCATGTGTGTCAATATATTTATTTACTGTAAACCTTCTAGTTTCCAACCATAAAGGCCAACAATTCAGTTGAACAAATTATATAAACTTTAGCCAAGTTTGAAATACTTTGTCAAGCTAATTAATCAATGGACCAAGGAATGAAATTATTAAAATAGTTGAGACGAAACAGGGTCTACATTAAGGAGTTTGTAATGAACCAGCTGGCTATAAAGACTTGGCCGTGATAGTTTATCCTTATGGAGAGTCTTAAGATGCGATACATGAGTGGTTTTTCAATCTAACATACAAATCACTAGAATGAGACTTACTATTGTTCAAAACAAATAAATGTTGTAAAGCAGAGATTCCCAACCACAAGTTTGTCAAACTTTCAAATTTATTTTTTAATGGTTTTTTCACATATAAAGATATTCGCTTTTCATGATTTGCCCAGTTTTCTCCATTACTGTGTTAATAAAGATATCTTTTATTTTGTTAATATGAAAAAAATTAAGTAGAGTACTAGAAATGTGTGTAGGTTTTCAATTTTACCTCGTATGGCAGAGGAGAGTAAGGGGCCGCAGTGAATTATCAGTAGTTTCAGGAGACGTCCGCGATATGGAAAAGGTTGGGTATCTCTATATTGTATAGAACTAAATTCACATTAAGTAAATAAGCAAAGTTTTATAGTAAATACTTATTTTAATAAACCGTAAGAAAAAATAAATTAAACAATAAAATACAAATATACATGGAATGGAGGAAAACCTGTTAAGTTCATAGATAAAACAGACGTTCGTTTGCACAGGAATTGAAATGGTGAAAAATGAGCGACAAAACATTTATACAGCCACCAACATGATCTGCCATGAACATGCGTTAGCAAATGATGGATCATTTTTACAAGGAATAAATTCAGAATATAATCCTGTGGTAAACTCACATGTAAACTTTTAATATTTTATTTTCAGCCGAATTTTGATTTGTCTTGAAAATGTTATAAATAAGCAAACTCAAATAAATATATACAATTGAATTAATGGTAGTTAGGAATACAAAGCATTTAAAAGTTGAATGGAAAATAAAACATTAAAAATAATTTAAGAACTAAAACGCTACTTTATTTTATCATCCTAATAAGTTTAAATTGTTTCCAGTTACAACTTTGCCCCTATAATAGTAGTTGAGAAATAAAAATACTCCATATTAGATGGTATGGCTAAATATACTATAAATTGCTGTAGTAGGCAGACAGATGACTAAAGCTGTAATAAAGCCTATCTTCCAGGTTTCAAACAGTAATAAATAATTCAACTGTTGCTTTGTGTGGTTTCTATTTAATTCAGACACATTTAGTTAGTTGGCAGTCCTGTGACAATGTCAACAAACAGCACAGACATCTTGTCATTAGTAGCAAGTCTTCTAAACTAGTATTCTTACAAACATTCCAATATGTATGTGATTACCCACTAAAAATTGTGTTTAGTTCCTTTTGAAATTAGTCTGAAAAAAGTGGATTTATTTTGTGTCATGTTTCTTAACACAAGAGGGGCAGCTGGGCTTATATGGTGAGAAAATGGACATAATTCATACTTTACACTGATGCCACTGAACAATAAAGTAAAGACAATACAATCTAGTTTCATGGATTGTCCAACAACGCACAAAATATTGACTGTGAAAGTCATTTTGAGTTAGTTCCCCTCTCCGCGTACCTTCTGACATGTATAAAATTATACAAGTTAAAAAGGGGGTTCCTTAAAATATTGAACTCGTGTTAAATGCTTCGGTAAAATTAGATTTGAATTTTTATAATAAGTAACTGATGTTTGGTATTAGGGAGAATTCAAACATTTAAACTTGATGCATTGGAGCAATATCAATAATTGCAAATTTAACAAGCACACAGTGTAATGCAAGTCTGCTTTAGCTGTTCCAATTTAATTGTTGAAACACAGAGCTAACCATTTTATAATAAAAATCAAACTAGATACTATGTCCAAACACAAGCTTTTCTGCCATTATGAGAACTTTACATATATATTTTAATCTAAGAGGATAAAAATTTGGCTAGCGGGGTTGTGGGGGGAGATAACTCATTTATAGGAAAAACAAAGCCTAAAATAAGATTTCAAAAGTCCCAGAAGTTATAAAGGTCTTTATATTGGTTTTTTTTTCTTTCAAAACTACATTCACTTGTTTATACCCAAGGAGATTACACTAAATTTTGAGGGTGTTAAGGCCAATGGACTTAACACTCCAAATACAAAATTTAGAGGGCATATAAAAACCGAGTAAAATATTTGCTAATTGTTTTTGCTGTAAAATAAAAACAAATATTCATAGTGTTTGATAATAGTGTTTTTCAGATAAAAAATCATGATTTAATCAATATTTACCACTCTCTTTGGCTGTTTTAATCTGTGTGTTCCAGCAATCAACCAATTTGTTTTCTAAGAGTTATAACATACTTGCAATCAAAAACAAGTGAGGCTCATGACCATTAGTTTTATAGTTCATACTGGTTACGTCACTTGACTTGTTTGTAAAATATTCACAAGTCGAAAATTAAAGGAAAAATGATTTAAAGCCATTTATAACAAAGCTAGGGTTAAGCCAATCGGTCAAAAAGGGTTTCAAACTAGAACATAGAAATAGCCTAACCTCAATTTAAAAAATGGGTAACCACGCCTTACTTTCAACCATTTTTTAGAATTTTTTCTAAAATCTTCAGCAAAAAGAGACACTACCACCAACTAAGCTCGGTAGAAAGATACTAACGAATGAAATGTCAGATTTTTTCAGACTTTTATAGAAGCAAAAGTTTACAAATACATGGAAAAACAAATAAAGTTGTATTTCAGCATGGTTGCCTTTATAAAGAAAAAGTGTTTGTTTAACAAAGGGGGGAAGAAAAGAATTTTGACACAAACATAAACTTACTATAATTTTAATTGAATCACAAATGGGTAAAAAACTGTAATAATTTATTTTGTAACCATCCATGCTAGTACTTTAAAACATAGTATGCCACTAAAATATTTCAAATATAAGTGAGAAATTGTATTTCACTCCTGCTTAAGTTTACAAGTGTTTTAAAAGTTTTGTGTTTAAAAATGAGGTGGCTTTGTGGTTAAATAATTTTATAATAAAGGAGATTGATTGATAAAAGTAAAGAAAAAGGAAAAATAAATTACTAAGAGTAAATTTGATGAAGAAAGCCGACTTCTACCTTTCTTCTGTCTTATATGGTAGAAATAGTCACACACACATTTTAACAGAAATATTATATTTCAGAATTGTCAACTTTATCACACAAAAAGAAGAAAGTACAAATAACACTTAATTACGCCATTTTGAATTTAAAGAAAAACAACTAGAAACACATTGTGCCAACTGTTTTTGGGAATAAAGATAAATTCCTTGGCTATGGATAGTATTTATAGAAACCTATTAAGATTAATAAGAAAATAAAAAATACTAATACCAATTTGAACATTGATAATATTATAGAAAAAAAGAAATTATCTTCTGTTGAGGCCTGGTGGTAATCCATTGGTGGATCAGTTCCCACTGTCTAAGCTGAGAACTGTTGCACTGTTTGGGAAATGCTCTTAATATTTTGGTGGTGTAGCAGGTTTGAAAGTCCTGCCTGTGGGTACCAGCATGAATGGGTACAGGCTTGTATGGATTTTTGTAGTTTGTGTCAAAATGATAAATGAGTACAAAAAATGGAAAAGGATGTAAGTCCCAAAAAATAAAAAAATGACTTTTTTTTTTAGCGAAAAGGGTTGTATAAGTTAAGCGTAATGAAACGAGAAACAGTGTAAGTGCCAGAAAAATTCCTACTAGTTTCAAGAGCAGTTCGCAGATAGCAATGTGCAAGCGCCAGCGGGGCTGAGATGGGAAGGGATGTAAGTGCCACCGCCATGATGTATGTGCCTAAGCTACGCAGTCGCACTAGTCGCGGGACTACTCCCTTATCTATGGTCGCGGGGTTGGTGACAGTACGTTGACACGGCAGTGATTTCAGTCGTTTCACATGTGTGTTTTAGAGTGTGCTTCGGTTGTGTGTTTAGTGTACCTACCAGAAAATGGAAAAGCCTATTAAGAAGAAGGTGATTGTTCGTAAGAGACGTGAAGCAAGAGAAAAGGGCCAGCTGTACATTAAGTCGTGAGAAAGAGATACCTGCAAAACAACCACCAGCAGAACAGGCAAGCTGCTCCTGTAAAAATATAAGCAGCTATTGTTTTGGGAGTTTTATAAAGTTGATGAAGAAATTCAAGGAACATATTTATTGAATCATATTCAAATGTTACCTATTGGTCGCAGACGTTATGGGATGTACGAAAGTCCAGCAGAAAGTAGGCGGACTTGTACTTTTGCTTATAACATCCCTGATGGTACAGGGAAAAATGTACAAGTGTTCAAAAAAACCTTCAAAGAAATTTTTTCTATATCTGAAAGGAAATTGATTGTTTTACAAACAAAAAAGAAATCAGGCTGCTTGGTTTTTGAGGACAAAAGAGGGAAAACACCTGCATCAAATGCACACAAGTTTAAATTTACAGAAGATGATCGAAATCTTGTAAGATATCATATAAACTCATTCCCCAAATACGAAAGTCACTACAGCCGAAAAAAATCAAGTAATGAGTTTTTGTCACCTGATCTAAATAAACATCGAATGTATGTGGCTTTTAAAAAACAAAATCCTGCAAGTGCAGTTACATACAGTTTTTACGCAGAAGTTTTAAAACAAGATATTCCAAACCTTAAATTTAAAGCTCTTGCAGTTTATACCTGTAGAAAGTGTGATTTTTTGAAGGCAAAGTTGCAATCTACGACCAGCGAAAAAGCAAAACAGGAAGTAAAAGCCCAGCAAGAGTTGCATCACCGAAAATGGGGAAAGGCTCATAAGTGTATGAAACAAGATATTACATCTTCACAGCTTCCAACGGCTATCTTATACAACCTTATGCATGGACCTACAACAAGTTATGTTTGTTCCAATGCTTACACATAGCACTATGTTTTATTGTAGACAATGGCTCTGCATGTATGTGTATGTGGCATGAAGGGATTGGAGGTCGTGGCGCTAACGAAATAGCTTCTTGTTTGTTTAAAGTTGCTTCTACTGGAGGTCATTTTCCTTGTAAAAAGACTTGTTATGGTGCAATAATTGCGGAGCACAAAACAAAAACCAGATGCTGTTAATGTCTATTATTTATTTAGTCCACAAAGGATGTTATTGTTCAATTGATGTTAAATATCTTGTAAGTGGACACAGCTACATGAACTGTGACCGTGATTTTGGAATGATTGAGAAAAAAAACGCAAAGTTGACAACACCTTTTACTGTAGTATCTATGAATACTGATGACTTCATAGATTTTAAAGGCCTCACCAAAGATTACCTAAATACAAAAGATCTGGCTATAAGTAAAATTTCTCACTTCCGCATTTACCACAAGAATCCTAGCACAGTGAAAGTGGCATCAGTTTTGGGTCTTGAAGGTGATGTTATGGTAACTTGGAAAAAAGTTGATGTTTTAAAGAAAAATGTAATCTTGACAATGTACCGGATATTCATGACTTGCCAAAAATACACTTTAAATCCAAAATCTCACGAGAAAAGAAGAATGATCTTTTGGGAATGATAGATTATATAGAGAAAGAAGAAGACAAGGACTTCTACAGAGCCCTGTTAGATAACAAAGATGAAGAGGCCTGCAACATGGAGGTGTAGGAAGATGAGGAATAGGACTGGTTGGAGGAAAGAAGTACAGTACTGTAAGTTTATTTTGAATACTAAATGCAGATAAGTTTTTCATTTGATTTTTGGTATATATACACATGTTTTTAAAATAAAATTGTTTTACTCAAAAACGATTAACTGTATCAGAACAAATTTCGAAAGTGAATAAAAAGTCAAAATATTATGTATATAGCTGAGAAACCCAAAATAAATTTAGACATATGATTCAGTTTTTGGTTTGCAGGTGGCTTATACTTACTGATGAAAGAAGAAGCGGAATAAACGGAAGACCAACAACTCTGCTTCAAAAAACCATCCAAAATTTTATTTTATACCTTTTTTATATTAGCTAGCATTGAAAGAGTAAAATTATATGTAAAGTTATTAAACGTTTTCAAAACTACAATGGCCTTACCATCTTTTGTTAATATAAACCCTTGACTTGCATCCTTTCCGAAAACTTAGCAAGGCACTTACAGAGTTTTCCAGAAAACAAAATGATGGCACTTACTTCTTTTTCCATATAAATTTTGTTCCCTTTATACATATATATAAAACTGTTTGCATGTTTTGTAGAGGTATTTTGATATACATATTTATTTGAATACTAAAAATTTTAGTTTGTGGCACTTACATCCTTTTCCATTTTTTGTACACAATTGTTCATTCGCTGTCTGAGAGAACCTGTAGTAAGGCCTATATACTCTGCATCACATGATTTGCACTGTAGATGTATCAAGTTATTGGTTTTGCAGTTGTAATAACCAGGGATTTTGTATTTCAATTGGGTTACTTTGCTATTGAAGATTGTAGCTGGTAGGTGGATTCCACATGTGCTGCAACGGGTGCTACCGCAGGGGTATGAACCTTTGGTAGTCATTTTTTTCCTCGGATTCTCTTGGTGTCAGGAAGTTTGGGATGGACTAAAATATTTTGGAGATTGGGTGCCCGTTTGAAAGTAACTCTTGGGGGTGAACTAAGAAGGTTTTGGGTCTGGGTGAAACTGGTTAGGAATTTGTAACAATTTTTAAGGATGGTGTTGATACGGATGGTATTGTGTTGTGAGAGGGATGTCATCAACTATTTTTGGAGGGACATATTAATCTCTGGAGATTTGGTTTGGAAATCTGTGGAGAGTTGTTTACAATATTCACTTAAATCATCGGGTTCTGAACATGTGTGTTTTAAAAGGCAATAAAGACCATATATAAACACTTTGATTAAAAAGTGTGTGATTGTTCCTGTTATAGAAGACAGAAGGAAGAAAATGTCACCTTTGTGGATTGGATTCCTCCCACATTTTTCCTCTTTACCTAGGTGGGCTTTTTTTTCACTCAATTAATTAGTTGATATTTCCTTATAAACAAAATAAGTGAGAATATTTAGATTAATAGGTCTACACCAGTGTTTGAATGACCCCTAAATAAATAAAAGTTTGATTTTGTTTCAAAGTTTTTTTTTAAGCAATGCAATAATGCCAAAATATTTAAAAAAGATACTTGCGTTACAATGTGTGTGCAACTTTGCTCTGAATGGAGAAGCCAGAAAAAAAAGTCACCTTAGTACAATGGATTCTACTTATATGAATTTCTAAATTCAATCTTCATTTGGTATATTTTTATGTTTTATCCACTGACAAATTTTTAAACAAAAAAAAATAAAAATAAATGAGAAAACAGACACAGAAATCGAAATATAGAGGTGGGATTGCTTAAGCATAACCAATTCAAAATAGCCAACAATAAATGTAACATTCTACTACTGCTTATCGACATAAGACAAAAAGTTGAATGTAAATTATCTATAGATTTGTTGGTGTGACTGCAATCGATTCTCCAGGTTTATTGGTATTACATTAATACTTCAGTGCATGGCTTAATGTGCCGTAACTGTAATTACTCCATTATTCAAAATTACCTTTCTAAAATAGTGTAGAAGTCACAGAAAATAAAATACCTCCTACAAATAATTCAAGACTTTTGGCTCGTTAACCAAATATACTTTTACAGCATTTATATGTATAAAAGCACAAATCCAAAATAAACTATTGTAAAAAAATATGCAAATAATTGTATGCCTGAGATCAGACTGTTGTGTAATGATGTGTTCTTACCAATCATTAAAAAATAAGAAAAGTTTGATTGTAATAAAACCAATATGTACCATCGAAATAGCACAAATGCTGAATACATAATATGCAAAGGTTTTTTCCCCACAGTTTTCAAGTTTTTTTTACAGAAGTATGTTAGCAAAGACAAATTAGTAGAAAAGATCTATTTGTGACAAAACAAATGATTGAATTTAGTAAAATAAAAGGTTGGATATCTGCATAAAAAGTTATTTACAATATTCTTTGGTAAAAAATATTTACAAATTGACTCAAATTAAAATGGTATAGTGCTATGATTAGAAAACAAACAGATAATACCTGTGTATATTTTTAACATTTCTTGTAGCCCTAATAGGTATAATAAAAACCCCTTAAAAGAACAAAATTATAAAATAAAATTGCAGCCATGCAATTGATACTAGGTATTTTTCTCTCTAGTTTTTCATTAATTCATAAACATAGCTGACCTTTATTTGACCTTGAAAAGACAAATGTTAATTTTGTGAAACTTAATATTGTTTATTTTGCTTTTAATAAAGGCTACAGTGAATTTTTTTTAATATGCTTAGTATAACCCAGTTTTGTGAAATTTTGGTGCTAGTTATGAAATTGTATCAGATGAAGCTAGAACTAAAAGTTTACAATGGCCAATGCTATTTTATTTAGTATTTCAAAAAACAATGCAAAATATATTTAATCATTCCAGAGAATTAAAAAAAATTGCCTCACCTTTTTTCAGGTACCCAGCTATAGAGATAAGATTTGTCGAGATGTATGCCATTAAGTTCGAAAATATGATTAATTTAAGAACATTAGGGAAAAGTTTCTATTTGACCATTTGATCTGATCCACTTTTGTTTCAAATAATTTTTTTTATTTTACTAATAAAAATTTGAATCTTAAGAACATTGTAAATGTAAGAAATTGTTCCAAATTGATGTATTGTTCACTGTATTGGTGATTTTGTTTACATTAATTCTGAAGTTGCCATATAGAATCGTATAGCAACTAATGAAAGTCCCATCAATTTTTATTAATATAGCACTAGTTTACTTTATCAATCAATTAATAAATATCAGGTTTGACACAAAAGAAAACCAAATAATTTAGTTAAGATATAGTAAAAGCATTAATTCAATGGAGGGGGGGTATAAAAAATGGCACAAACCATCTTAAAATAAAAATAATTTTAATATATTTTTATATTGGCTGGTGGAGAATAAATAATAGTTTCTATTAGCACCATGTGAACACACCCATCTTATTATGGAGACAATATTCCATACGTTTAACAAGTCATCATTCAGTATCACATGTGCTGCTAAACAAAGAAGTGTAAAACAAAACAAAACACACTAGAAACAACGCTATAAAAATAAAACTATCTAAAAGCAACAGTTTAAAAATAAAATAGCTTAATAGTGAGGTTTCCCATCCACTTGTTGATCAAACTAGTCATTTATAAAATATCAAACAAGAATCAAAACCTAGAAATAGTTACATAAGAAACAAAATTTTATAGAAAAGGAGCAAAAGAGTCTCAAAGGCATGTTTTGGTAATTCCCAGTATACAAAGAAAAACCAAAATAGAAAACAAGTGGCTGTATTTGCAATTGAAAACTTTTAGTAAGGTTTTCACCATCCAATGAGTATAAGTAGTGCAAGTAGGCAATTTTCACATACGAGTTGAATTTGGATGAAAACAAAGTTGATTTCAAGTAATATAATTAGAGCAATATCTGTACTAGAAATAGTTAAACTTCAATTTCTGCAAGAGTATCATTTATAAATCCTATGTACAAAAATTAGATTTCTAGGATTAAAAAAATAAATATATTTAATATAATTATTGTAGTTTTTTTTAAATTAGACAAAAGGAAATACATAGGGACTGTTTGCTATCAAATAAGTACTTCCAAAGTCTTTTAAGAATGGCATAGTGCCCAACGTGTTTGTTGAACCTTTAAAGCTGAGACCCTAATTATTAAAAATGAATATAATTGGTTTTCTTCATAAGTTTTGGTGGTGTGTGAAGTTAACTTCATCAATTCAAAAAGAAGTTAAATATTCACAGAGTTTAACCAAAGCGCAGTTATTTAAAAATGTGTTTTATATTGGGAAAACTAATTATAATTTATGGAGATGCAAAGCCGAATTAACGGGCAGGTGGGGGTTCTAAACGGGCTGCAGCCTCAAAAGTCTCATTTACTTCCATGATGCTCTCAGCAGCTGATTAGGGCTAGAAATGATGGCATGTCTTTATTGTTAGTGTAGTGTTATACATATATTCCATTCACGGTAGGAATTACTCTCTGAAAGGTCTTTTTTCCTTACCAATATCCTACTATATAGTAGATTTATGGTAGGGAAAAAGGCCTTTCAGAAGTCAATTCCTACGGTGAATGGAATACATGACAGACAAGGTGTTAAGTTATTTTATTTTTATAGTAATACATAAGAGGGACTTTAAATTTCAGTAATGGAAAGAAAATTTCCTAGTGGTGTAGAAAAACCCAAGTTAAAGAACAAAAAGTAGAAAAACTGCCAAAAATCTCTCATAGGGGGGCAGGCCTACTAGTGCTGCAACATTCTAATAAACTATTTCTAGCGAATTAGAAAAAAAAACCCTTTTACTACAGGTAATAAATAGATAGGGCTATTCCGAAAGTTTGGTCTAAGGCCTAAGCCAACTGCTTTTTTTCTTATGAACCTCAACGTTATTGTTTATTGGCATCCATGCATTAATGATAATGTTGCTTTCAAGAATTTGTCCATTTTATACTAAATGGGAAGCGTTTTATTTTATTATTTTTGGAATTTTTTGGGGTTTTGATCTGGTTTTTTTCAGAGTGCTTTAGGTAACTCTTATTTCTGACAACATATTTCAATATTATACCACAGTGAGAAGAAATTTCTTTTACATTGTTTAGGTATGATGAAACCCCCAACTTGGATATTTCAAATATTTAATAATTATTAGGGCAAGTTATTTGTAGTACTCTCACTTCATTCCTGACCAAGTTTAATTTTATATCTATTCTAAGAGTGTTTAAAAATGAGGTGACCCAATGGCTAGATAATTTTATAGTAAAGGAAATTGATAAAACTAAAGAAAAAGGAAAAATAAACTACTAAGAATAAAGTTGATGAAGAAAGTCCACCTAGGGAAAGAGGAAAAATGTGGGAAAAGTCCAATGCACAAAGGTAGAAGGAAGAAGACGTCACCTTTGTGTATTGGACTCTTCCCACATTTTTCCTCTTTCCCTAGGTGGGCTTTCTTCATCAAATTTATTCTTAGTAGTTTATTTTTCCTTTTTCTTTAATTTTACCAATTTCCTTTATTATAAAATATTCTAAGAGTGTGTGATTTTCTGTAAACGCCTCCCTCCTACTAACACTATTTCTTACAGAGTCTCACTTTAAAATGATTGCATATAATTAACTTTTAAATCCGTTTTGCCAAAATGTAAAGTTAAAACAAATTGAGAACTAGTATATTTCTTTTTATTGATACATTAACTGATGTATTCTATAAAGGATTGGGCCTCACACAGCCCAGGGCCCGGCATAATACCCTAATCCGTCAATATGAAGATGGGTTGAATCCCCCACCACTATTTAAACATTATTAAAATTATTTTGTTATAATGCATTCAGTTGTGCTAATTAGTGGTCTTGAATCTGGTTACATTTTTCTATAAGTTATTATGTTCCAAAATTCGATCTTTTCTTCTTCCAAATCTTAAATTAATATCCTGATGGATGCAAAGGCCCCATCTCTAAGGATTAAATATAATTTACAAAATGTTAAAATTGCAAACATGAATAACATCAGTCCTAATAAGATAGAACAAGTAATTTAATTATTTTGTCCAGCGTCTTGCTCAGTTGGTAAAGTTTATATCTACTGAAACAAAGGTCACCTGTTCAATTCCTGTTATTACAGAAAAAATTATCATTAGTGAAATTGGAGTTTTCCTAAGCATGTGTCAATGGATTATTTTAAATTTTGAATCGAAGCTTACTCTGATAATGTCAAATCAAATCTTAGTTTAGTATTTGGCTATGTTAAGTTTTCAAATCCAATTCAACAATAAAACATTAAAAATAAGTTGATAATTATTTACGACACATTTTTAGTTTATTAAAAAAGTAACACAACCAATAGAACTAATCTCAAAAGGTGAAAAATCAAATAGAGATTATACCACTTTAACGACAGTGCAAAAGTTCATTAATATTTACAAAAGGGTAGCCTAGCTACTTAAAAAAAAAAATAATTAAACGTTGAAAGGAAGATAGAAGGGAAAAGCCTACACACCTACCTTGCTCTTCTAGCCTCCTTTCAATGTTTAATTTGATAATTTTGAATCAATTTTGAATTAATCTTAGTAAACTTTAGAATTGGATTCAAAATATCAAAGCTTTCACAGTGATAAACTAATGGTCAGGGACTGGGTGTTGTGACTGTTATAGAATTTTCAGGTAAGTATTAATTTGTGATGCACATCACAGTCCAAATTGAGAAAATTTTAATAGAATATTTTAGCAAAACTCTGTAACTGTCAAGATAGAAGTTAACAATGAATATAACTAAAGTTGATAACAAGTGTAGGGTACAGGGAAACAAACACTTGCAAGTCGAGGAGAGATTGACAAACACTCTGTGAACGACAGGCAGTAGTTGTGTGATATTGTTCATCAACGAACAAATTTAATTTAATACTACCTTTTTTTGTCTAAAAAATATCAACATTTTTCTGTTTAGAAGTTAAAATATGAAAATTCCCTGAACATTCAGCTGCACTATATTTCAAACCCGAATGAACTGTTGTGGGCCCAATATCCCGTCACACAGAGCACTTGACAACTCACAACAACATGCAAAATAAATGCAACACCACGAATGTTTTTTTGAATAATATTAATAGTTAATTTTGAATTAATCTTAGTAAACTTTAGAATTGGATTCAAAATATCAAAGCTTTCACAGTGATAAACTAATGGTCAGGGACTGGGTGTTGTGACTGTTATAGAATTTTCAGGTAAGTATTAATTTGTGATGCACATCACAGTCCAAATTGAGAAAATTTTAATAGAATATTTTAGCAAAACTCTGTAACTGTCAAGATAGAAGTTAACAATGAATATAACTAAAGTTGATAACAAGTGTAGGGTACAGGGAAACAAACACTTGCAAGTCGAGGAGAGATTGACAAACACTCTGTGAACGACAGGCAGTAGTTGTGTGATATTGTTCATCAACGAACAAATTTAATTTAATACTACCTTTTTTTGTCTAAAAAATATCAACATTTTTCTGTTTAGAAGTTAAAATATGAAAATTCCCTGAACATTCAGCTGCACTATATTTCAAACCCGAATGAACTGTTGTGGGCCCAATATCCCGTCACACAGAGCACTTGACAACTCACAACAACATGCAAAATAAATGCAACACCACGAATGTTTTTTTGAATAATATTAATAGTTATTATTTTCCTCCATCTCTTTCCCTACACAAATATTACTGTACAGATATTTTACTTTCATTTTTTTCTCAAATACTCTTTACAAAAGTGAAAACTAAGCCGATGCCTCGGACAGTGGTTTGCAAATGCTCGGTGAAGACGGGAGAGGCCAGGCACAGGCTCTTGTTCTGTTCCGATCATCATTTGTACTAGGACACACATCAGTTGTAAAGTTGCACCACCGTCGCGTGTTAGGAAACTAAATCACAAGGTAGGAGCGAGCGGCTGGCTTCTGACACAAACGCGCACTTCCTTATAATTAGCTGCTGACACTGCAGAGATCTCAACAGCGACCAACCGGAAAACAAGGTTAGCTCCCGGACGGACGCTCGGTTAAAAAATTGCAAAAAGAAACAAATATTTTTTTACGATTACCTGTACACAAATTGTTACATGTCCTCCCCTTCCCATTCCCTTTTCCTCCATGAGACATTGAAACATTCACTTAAACCAGAAGTGAGATTTCAGAAATCAAAAGTTGTTTTATACAGTATTATCACTTGTGGGCAGTCTCTTTGCCAGGGAGTGTGCAACTTCGGTGCAGATGGACTCCAGTTCAGTTCAGTTCGCGGTCTTCTAAGTACTTGTATTCGAAAGTAAAACCTTCTTTTTTCCTTTGGCCCCATTTCTCATAATCAAAATAAATATATGTTCCCTGAAAAAAGGAAAAACATCTATCAGTTTATGACAAATCACTGATTTAGGGAAATATACCATTTCACTTTATGAAATCAATATCACCCATAAACAATAAATGGGCAAAAATTACAAACCGATTTTATCAAAATTAGCTCTAACTATTTTGAAAGCAGCAAGAGCTATGGGATTAGATTGGTTATAGCGAGTGATGCGAGCAGTATGGAAAAAGAATAATATCAGAAGATTGGAGGAAAGGGGTTATTGTGCTCTTATATAAAGAAGGGAATAAGTCAAATTGTGAAAATTACAGGGGGATTACAATTTTTTTATGTCATGATAGCCTTCATTGACATAAAAAAATTGTAATAAAATAAAATAAATGTATGGTTAGGTTTAGTAAAAAGGGAAGTTGGCGAAGGGATCCTGGAAAGAAAGTAACAATCAATGGAAAGGAACTCGAAAAGTGGAAGATTTCTGAAAATAGTAAGATCCAGGAGGAAATAGAATAAAGAAGAGTGGACAATTCTACCGTGTAGTTCCAAAGCTTTGTTATATAAGGCATACTAGCATCGAATATTGACATACGGCTTTGAAACCTGGACATCGGTGGATTTAAGTAGATTGCAGACAGCAGACATAATATTCTGGAGAGGCATTGAGAATGTTATAAGGAGGGACAGGATAAGGAATAAAATAGCTACAGATAGTTTAAAAGTTATACCAATAAAAGACACACTGAAGAGAAAAAGGTAGCTGTGGTTAGGTCATGTGATGAGAATGAAGAAAGACCAAATGCCTAACAAAGAGAACAAAGAGAAGGGTAGAAGACCATGGACAAGATCGATGGACCAAGCGCAGAAAGACATAGAAGCTAAAAGGAGTGGACTGGAGACGCTTGGCTGAGGTAGAGGTTTGGAAAGATCGACAAGACTGGAAGGGGATGTGCAAGATGACTCGCAGAGTAAACGTCGAATGATGACAATAATTTTGGATTAAAATTTGTATCTAGGCACTGTTTAAAAAAAAACTCATATAATTTTTTTTCTTCTGGAATATGACTTGGACGGTACTTTACATAAGCAGATTTCTCAAATTTTGATCATATCTTAATGACATTGAATTGAACTGCAAAGCTGTAGAACTATTAATACAAAATTTTTAATTGAACCATATTTGTATAAAATCAAAAGTTTCCAAGCTTTAAGCAAATATCTTCATATTTTAATGAGGAATCTTTGGTTGAAATAAAAACATTATTAATACTATTTGTTGTTTCAATAAGATAAGAAAACACCAATAATACAGTCGTTCTTATGGAAGTTTTATTAGAAGCAAATAGTAATTATTTCCACAATATCAGTTACCACCACAGATTGTTCTTTCAAATTTTCCCCCCCTCCATAATCGAGACAAGGCGAAGCTATATTATAAAGAGCAATGTTGTCTGCTACTCAGCTTGAAAATAGTAAGTCATTAAAATCTAAGTTCCTTCTCCAACACTTCCGAATATTGGGCTCAGCCCTGATATTTTACTCACTAAGGATCAGTATAATTCATTCACGAGCTAAGTTTACCTGGACGACAGCTCAAAATGTTACTAGAAGTAATTCCTAATATATCATTACGCCAACAGATGACATCTATCACTTTGTTATGAAAACAGATTATAATATATTAATGTGATAGTTAACCACAGTAATTTAGGCCAACATTATTTATATATTTATTTGAGGACGGACACAAAGTTTATTTATCGTTTTATTCCACTAAAAAAATATTCCCACCACTTTCACAAAAACATCTAACGAACATAGCTTCAAAATGGCGACTGACGAATCTAAACCATATGATTGAACATGACAGTAAACAAGTTTTTTACAATGATGCAGACACGCAGTTGATGACAACATTTTATCCGGTTAAATATTTCAAAATACAATTAAATAATCACACAATCATTTATTGTGTGTAAAAAAAAAAAAAGACAAGAATTTTATTTTCCATGTAAATACGATGCCTGTATTAAAAGGTATTGATGTGTGCACTATATTATACAGCATAGATAACATTCCAAAACAAAGAATAAGTACTTTTAATCATGTTTAAAATATTGTTTAGAGTTGGGTAAAAAGAAATTATTTAAAAAAAAATGAAATGTTATGAGAAAACTTAAGTTTACATTATTTTAAATGTAATATATAACAGGTAATTAAAGATCTTTACATTTATAACAAAACAGTGATCTTTTACAAGTGTTGGCAACCCTAAACCTAAACATATAATTTTAGAACTGTCATCCAGGTAAAAAGGGCATCATGAACGGACTTTATTATTCACTCTTTGATGTACACAACAAAGGTATTTTATGAATATGATATTGCTATTAAAATAGTGAGCAAACACCAGCTCTTTGTATTAAAAAATACATAAAAGCTTAACTATGTTAATCCTAGTGTTTTTTCAAGTTTTTTGCTGTACTTAGTTTCCATTTACTTTAAATTTAATCTTGTCTAATACAATTCCAACAAAAATTTGAGGTTAATAAATAATAAAATTCACCAATTTACTCTAATGAACTAACTTCCTTCTTGAACAAGTGAATCACAAAAGTGACTTCCAGCTGAGCAAAACCAGAGAAATGCTTTCCAATTCATTAATATAGCAAATGGTATACGATTACTCAAATTTTGAAATAAAGCCTGACTCTTCGGACACTCTTGGTTTGTATCCTGACTGGTTTAGTATATGACCTGATCACCCTTGATTCTCATGCGTTAATTTACAAATGTGTGTTTGAGCACTAGGTAGATGTGCCTTACCAACGGTTATAATAGTTTGGGTTTATTAAGGGTGGCTATATACTTTTATCTGTCTGTAGCCAAAATGTTATTTATTGGACTATAGTTAACAAAGAAGGAATGGATCCTCAAATCAAGGATATATAAGAAAATATCAGATTCAAATCCTAACAAATTTTCAATAGAAATTTGTTTTATAGGTCTTAATACTGCTTATTGGTGGTTCAAAAACAATATGATTTTAGGATTAAATTAAAAACCACACTCTATACCAGTAGTGGATTATAAGAGAGAATGTTATAATTTAGTTACTATTTGTATTTTCTATTATATTTGGAAGAAGGTATAGGAAAGGTGGATAGAAACATATAAAAGGGATAAACATAACATGGCATTTACAGTGAAAAGAAGAACACAGTTAACAATTTATATTGCTGCCATTGGACAAATAGGTAATGGTTGCCTCTTAAAGAAAATCAATCGTCACCACCCAATACCCCAATCTAGGTTTCATTCTACTGGAACTCATCAGGAAGGAGTGTGAAATGTATGCGGTAATTTACTAAAGAGGCGGGCGGGGAGAAAATGGAAAAGAATGATAGAACACACAGGTAAGAACATGTAAAAGGTAAGAGGTAAGCGAAAACAGAGGTTTTCTTATAGAGATATATTTGTATTTTCTATAATAAGCCAGTGTAGAAATACTGTACAGTAATGTAAATTAATTAATAATGAAGGAAGCTAACCTGAAAGAAGAGTTCGGTTAGGTCTAGATAGGGACACACTTCTATCTTCATATCCTTTTACACTTTTCAAACTTTCAACACATAGGACAGTATATGGAACTACATGCTAGAAGAGTTTGAAATATATCTGAAAACTTGCAAAGTCCCAAATTGATGGAACAGAATGGAGGTTTAGATAGTTTGCTGAAAAATTAATAATCAAAAATGTATTTAAGACTAACAAAGACTATACCCAATATATACATATTTTACTTATTTATTAATTCAATTCAATTTAATTCTTCAAGTCTTTGTTATTCATTTATACATTCTCAATTTTTCAGCAAACTATTTATCTATTCAAACCTCCATTCGGTTCCATCAATTTGGCATTCTTGCAAGTTTTCAGATATATTTCAAATTCTTCTAGCACTTATCAAGTTGATGCATAAGTCCATAGTGTTTGTTGTTGCGTTGGTAACAATGTATACAAAGAATAATGATTGACAATTGTCGTGCAAGTGACTACAACTACAATTTATCAATTTTGAAGACATTTATTTAGTGTGTTTAATAAGAAAAAAAAAGAGAAAAAGAATGTCAAGGGGAAAAACGTGTGAACATTTTCGACAATTCCTTTTGTTTGAGTTTAACAGCGAAGAGTATGGCAAGAAAATGGTTTTCTAATTTCAAAGAGGGCCATATTGACTTAAATAAGTCTCCTCATTCAGGAAGACTTTGATGAATACCATTTAAACACTTCAATCCATGATGATCCATTTCAATCAACTGGAGAATGTGCCATTAGGATCAACCACAATCAACCACTGTACAAAATTTGCATTCAATAGGCAAATTTTAAAAACGGGGAGCATGGGTACCATACGCTTTGAATGAAAAAAACCAAAATAAGCGTGTGATCATTTGTATGTACTTATTTGCTTGCTCGGCATCAGCAAAATCAACCGTTCTTGTCTCAAATTGTAACTGATGATGAATAATGATGTCTTTATGTCAATATCATGAAGAGAAAGGAACAACAAAAAAGCAACTCCCAGTGCAAAAGCTGGTCCCCATCCATGGAATATAATATTGCAAATCTGGTGGGACAAAAAAAGGTGCCGTGTACTACAAATTGCTTCCTAGGAATATAACCATCATTGCTGAAATTCATTGCCAATAACTTAAAAGCCTTGAGGCTACAATCCAAGACAAACGACAGGGAAGACCGCAAGTGATTTTTCATCACAATAATGCCAGGCCGCATTCCGCCAACCCGACAAAAAAGGTTATCCAAGAGTTCAGTTGGGATATTATTCCACATTCACTCTATTCTCCAGATCTTACACCATAAGTAGGTCTTATAAAATTAGGGCTTGTGAAGTTAGGTCTTATAAAGCTAGGTGTAATAAATGATAACTTCCATCTCATAAATTTTTGGTCCCATCATGACCATCAAATAAACAACATTAAAATAATCCATCACCTCCTAGATTTTGGAGCCTGTGACCTTGCCTTGAGGGTGCATGTCAGGACCTGCATAGGTTGCATACAAGGGGGATAGGGAGCCATTTTGGTTTTCCACATCCCACTATAAGCTTAAATATAACTTTAATTCTATTTTAATTGTATGCCGCCATCTCTAATTACCGTAAGGGTTAGAGTATAGAGGTAATGGGGCCAGGGGTATAGGGGAAGGGGGTGGAAAGCCTGTCGAGACCTGCACAGGTTGGGGGAGTGTAATTCACCGTTAGAGACTGAAAGCTAGGGTTCCAGGGAAGGTGGTGATAGGTTCATGTATTTTGAGTGTAAGATAGAGATGTTGGTGGTGAGGATGTAACTGGAATAGAATAGGAGTATCAGCATTTGCTTGGAGAGAGAGAGAGAGTGGAGACACTTATACACATTTGAAGTGTTAGCTATAGTGGGTGGGAGGGTAAAGGGGGTTTAAGAAGTTGAGTGTGGGAAAGGAGGGGAGAAAGTGTGGGGGTTGAAGAAATAGGTGGAAGGGGCAGGAGGATGTAAGCGATGGGGAAAGGAGGCAGTTCAATGTTATAGGGTCTGTCTGTAGGTTGTGAGATAGGGGGTCATAATGAGGATCTATTGATATGGGCTCAAGTTGCTAGGAGCAACAGAAAGCTGGGGATTTACCGCTATGGGTTCAAGTAGTTGGGAGTACCAGGGTGTCGTGTACGAGGGTAAGTTATTGTTATGTCCCGGTGTTGGGGATGTTGTGTTGGAGGGGGTGTCAGATCATCACGGGTGATTCACCATTATAGGCATTGGGGTTCGAGGCAAAACTGGTCAAAAATAACGTTAATAGTATCAAAAAGAGAATTCTGCCGCAAAAACTGGTGTGCCAGGGAGAGAAAGTTAAGTTAAAGGAAACAAATTCCATTACCTTAAAAGAAAACAAGGGTAATTTAACATTATGGGGTTGGTGTTGAGGATGTGGTATAGAGGAGGTATTCAGAATAGGTCAAGTGCATCGGCATTCACCTGTAGAGAGAATGTAGATTAATTACTGGGCGTAGGGAATTTGTCATCATGAGATCGCGTTGTTGGGCTTAGGGGTCTGGCTCCACCTCTGCTTACAAGGTAGTTTGGAGGCCATTATGAGTTTTCCAAAGTGATTTAAAATAATCTGGCTTTCAATAAAATAAAATCCTCACATTTTATAAATATTATATATATTGACTAATTATCTATGTGATTGATGAGGCTCTCAAGACTTTTGACGGTTAAAATATATTATATATGTATTTTAATAAGAATTACTCAATTAACTCAACAAATAAGTGAAGTTTGCTAATGTCATATGCCATGAGATTTAACTGGTAAAATACAAGCATCCAATAATGAGCTTTGTTTTGTTCCCTCGATAACTGCACAGTAGCTTGAATTGGTAATGAAGTGATTCAGACAATAGGCTGAATTGTTGGTGACGAGGAGATTGGGTTCAAATTCCAGTCAAGTATAATGAGCTGAGGGTGAGTTGAAATAAATTGCTTCTGATTCTTCCTCCACACAAATGAGAGTATATTTCCTCTGAATTATAAATTTATCTTTCTTACACCAGTGTAAAATATGTGGATAACCTTAGCATGTTAGTAAATACGTGACTTCAAAATATGGGCCACGATTATTGCGCAGAAAAAGTTTCATTTTTAGTTAGTAATAATTATATCCCTACAGTAAATTTTTAAGTTTTTTATTTTTAAATACGGTGAAATACGTGAAGGATTAGTAGACAAATAAGTGGGAAAGTACTCCTAACATACTTGAGCAGGATAGACGAATATTAACTTTCTAAATAAAAGCTAAACACTGCAGTCGAGTTTATTAACAATGAGGCAATCTTGGCTGTCGGAGATTTTTTATCTTACTTCTCGCTCGGACTATCAGCATTTACTTTCCCTATTTCAAAATAACTAAAGGGAGAATTTAGTGGAATTGTTCCCATATTTGATTGAAGAGACAGAGAGGAATTATATAGGAAAAATACCTCGGTACGCTCAGTCGAGATTCTAATCTCAACTTCGTTATCAGCGGTCAACTAGTTTAGTTGAGCTTGACATTATTCCACAATCCAAGTGTTGTGGTCGTGTTTATTAGAGCACTCTATCTCGAAAGGTATGTTTTATAGCTTGATGTAACACAAACCATTCAAACATTAAAACAACTATCGTATTCCAAGACGGTTATCAAATAAAAAATAAATGGGAGGCACTCGTTCTTATTTTATGAGCGTGATACACCCAGCAGGATTTGAATTCTGACCTTCCATTGCTCAGAAAACAAGACAAGACTGACGCCTATGTGTTCCTAGCAATGTGTTAAAAGTAGAGATGGGTCGAATCCACTATTTCTCGAATCAGAATCTACATTTTATTTTCAAATCTCTAATCCAAATCTTAGCAAATCGTTATAAATTTTAATGATTTACAAATAGACCTACATTACACAATATAGGCCTAAACTGTAAATTAAGATTTATTTTGATCATGCTTTCAATTTCAATCCCCCCCAACCACCCCTCGCAAAATAAAGGTTAAAATTCAGCCAAATTAAACAATCTAGACTCATATTAATTTTCATTATTTTTTTATTATTTAGCACCGCGTCTTACTACCTGTTCGGGTTATACGCTTTAAGTACTAATTACGCTAATGGATTAGGAACTGGGAAGGTTGAATTAGAGGAAGTGAACCCGCATGTGCATGGAGGGAGAATGGAAAACCATCCCCAGTTCACCCAACCGAGATTCGAACCTCGATCTCCCCGTCCTCAGCAGTCAAGCTCAACACGACTAGCGCGTTAGCCAACTACGCTACCGAGGTGGGTGATAATATTAAGGTTTAAAAATCAAATCAATCAAAATTTGAGTGTCTTTTAGTTATTTTTAAAAGTGTTGTTAGAATGAGTTGATAAAACAAATTGTGAAATAAAACAAATTGTGAAATAAACATATCAGGCCTGGTTATCCTTTGATCAACTTTAATCCCCATCTAAGGATATTTTTGTTTTATTATCTTCTTATATATCCATTATCTATTTTCGCGTAGAAAACAAATACATTCGATTCTTGCAATATATCGATTTCTGAGAATACATTCTATTTAAAACAAGACCATATTTTCGACTACAATATGTCCATTCCCATGTTATAAGGCAGGACTATGTTTGAATATTTCTACAATTACTTCAATAACATGTAAAAAAAACTCTTAAGTTAAAATCAATTTAAAAAACAAATAATGGATTAGCAAGCCGTTATTTGATCCTTAAAACTCGAGAGTGCTTACTAGGTGATCAGATTACCTGAATCGGTTCTAAACAAACAATCAATATACGATATGTAGGCCGGTAAAGATAAATAAACAAATTTATGTTGACCGTTGACAGTATTTATTTTTCATGAAACCCAACAAAATGTCTAACTTAAGGATTGTATACAATAAATTGGGGTCCTTTGTGTAGTTGTAGCTAATTAAAACCAGTTGGCTAGTAAGAAGTAACAGTATCTTTATTTTAATCATCACTCGGGGGAGTAAACACAATATATGTCATGGCGGCTGACTTAGTATCATGCGTAATGTGTTCTTATTTTTGTTTAAAAAAAAAAGTTTTAATTTGTTTTATTTATTTTGAGTTTATTTGTAATTCTAGTTTTAATTTTCAATTTGTGAAGCGTTTTAATGTGTTCATTAAAATATTTACAAGATTGTTTGTGAGGTGAAAGTTTTATAAGTGAGCATGCGCTGAAACAGTCGAGTCCAAGTTTCCCATACAGGTGGGAGGGTACTAGGCAAGTAAGATTTTCCACACCTAAAGATTATTTTTATTTTTTAAAGAATATTTTATTAATGTTTATCTCTTTTCTCCGACAAAATAAACATTACAGATTAATTTGTGCTTTTCAAGTAGGCCTAACTAAGTAATTTTTGAATTAAAGATATTATGCTTTGTTTATGAGGTGAAAGATTTGATCATCGAATCCAGTAAAACACCGAATCCTCGAATACTTGTCAGGATTCGGTGGATTCGAAGATTCGAGTGGCCCATCTCTACTTATTTCTCTTAATTATGGCACCTTTCACTCTGTCATTCCGCCATAATGTACTCCTTTCCTCCACTCTTTCACTTGTTTTACCACATGTTTCTATGGCACTGTTTACTAGACTAGTTTTAAAATTATTCCAGTCTACATTTCCATCTTGTATTTCATTGGTAACTAAAATTTTTAATTCTATCTTGGAACTCATGCTTTACATTCATATTCTTCATCTTCCAGTCCTTTCCTATCTCCTACTCTTACCACTACACCATCGAGGTCCACCACTAACATCTTATGAACACTTTCGTAGCTTCCACTTGGGATAACTTTAACTCTTACTCTCTCCTCTCAGCCTACGTCAGTTATTCGTCTATTACAGACATATCTGCCATGCCAGCTGTACCTTGTGACTTTATGGTTCTCCTGTTTTTCGCACCATCTGTTCATTATACTAAGTGTGTTCCTGACGCAAAACTCAAGTGGCATCTCTCCTTTCATATCCAAAAGGCTGAGTCTTTTTCTCAAACTCTATTATTTCCACCTCGATCCGAGCATTGCAGCCACCTATTACCATGAGGCTCTCTTCTTGGATATTGACCTCTAGTTCTTGTAGGAAATTCAATTTGTCTTCATCAGTACAACCTTGTTTAGGCACAAATATTTGCCAAATGGCGGGGTTCGAGGTTATATATCAGTAAATATATATCCTGGAATTTATCTGTTGAGATATATATCATGCTATATATCAAAGGAACTTACAATATTTTAAAATATATTTTTATATTTAGCCCATGATATTTTAAACTCAATTTGGGAATTTCCCTCTGAATAAAAACAGTGCAACCTGCTTGGTAATTACCTTTAATTAAAGCAGTCAGCAAGGGGATTTCCCGTTATTAATTCAAATTCAGGCTTTTAGGGGAAGAGGGTTTTCCGCTTTACATATAATATCGGGAGATAAATTGTATCAATTCTGAATGATCTCCATTCAAACATTTTCTTAAACAAGCACCACAAATAGAAAGTCTTATTTGCACCCTATAGAATTATTTGCATTATATCCACAAAATCCTGATTTGTATCTATTTAATTGTGGTGCCACTTGTCTGATAGATGGTAGCAGCAAATACTCTCTTTGACTCATTCCATGTTCACTAAAGAGCAGTACGATCACTATGTTAGTATATATAAAAAAATTATTAATTTATAATTTTTCTTTTAAAATAATAAACAAGGGCACTTTACAAATGAGTGATTTAAAAAAATAATTATGATTCTGTATAAATTTGATATATGGGAAAGAATTTCCTAAAATAAATTAATTTAAGGGTATGTTTCATATGTCAGTCTTAGAACTGACAGTCTGTATCAGTATTTACAACAAGACTGTACACAACCAATCCTAGCGTGATTATTTTTATCAGTCTCAGCTCCTGCATGCCCTACAACTAATTAGTGATTATTTTATTGAAAAACATATTTTTATTCAATTAAAACTAGCTGAACACATGAATCGACCTCGAAACCTTTGGCTTTGCGTGGCAATGCTCTACTATTGAGAGCATTAACAGCCGCAGCTAATGCAATCGTTAGTGCTGCTCCGTAAACAAAAAAGAATCAAATTCGTTAGTGATACATTTTTGTGGAAGTTATAAGCTAAAATCATTGGGCGAGTCCATGTTGATGTCAACCTGGCTCCGCCCAACATCTTGCGGGTCAGTACTAATGACAAAAACTAATGTAATCGTTGGTGATGGAAATGATCATGAATCAAGTGGCAGGGAAACTGGGTGAGGAGAAAATGAAAGCTAACACGTTTGCAGATGATTTGATAGTCTTGGGGGAAAGGAAGAGGAAGTACAGGAACAGTTGCAGGAATGGATGAGGAGGTGAGAAAGTGTGGAAAGAAATTTAGTATGGCGAAAAGTGAAGTGATTGTGATGACAAGGCAGATAACAAGACCAATAAAGGGGATTGAACTGGATGGAAGTAGGTTTGAAAGAAGCAAAGAGTGTAAAATATCTAGGTAGTGTGAATGAGGCAAAAGGGAGCAGCAGAGAAGATAAGAGTGAGATGAGGGCAGCAGGGAGAGGTTTTACACAGGTGTGTAAGAGACCTACTATGGAAAAAAGAAGTGCCGCTGAAATGTAAGGAAGTGCTATATATAATTCACACCCATAGTAACATATGCAGTGGAAACTTGGACTTGGGCTAAAAGAAAAACAAAGTGGAGGCCATGGGAATGAAGTTTATGAGGAGAAAGTTAGCTGTCGCCAGAGGAGAGAGGATTAAAAATGAAGATATAAGGTCGAGCATTGAAGCTCAGGGAGTACAGAGATAGTTGTGGGTGCAAGGATGAGATGGTATAGACATGTAATGAGGCGAGAGGATTCCAAAAAGATTAATGGATATTAAGTATGTAGGGAAGAGATGAGAGGAAGAAAAAATAGCAGCAAGTGTGCAAATGAAAGGGGGAGAGTGGAAGAAAGTGCAGGTGGAAGAATAGAGGGAGATAGAGGCATTTTACTAAGCGAACCTGGCCACAGGCTCAAAATGGTTCTTGATGATTATTGTTATTATTATTATTAGAATATATCACAACATATTTATCTTTAAGGAAATATTACAAAAAAACATAAACTCGATTTTATATTTATTTATACTTTCAATAAGTCAGTATGCATTTTATTAATTTACAAATATTTTTGACATCTTTCCCCAAATTTAAGTTAGTTGAAACTATAAAATTTGATTACTAGCTTTAAATTCTATAATCAATTTAGATTTTTATTTGTTTATTATAATGACTGGGATGGCTAAGTTTGGACTAATATTATATCAATCTAAAAAATAAATATATAGATAGGCTCTAAGTGTGATTCATTTAAATATTTTCCAGTTTCCTGTCCATGCAATAAATTGTTGTTTTGCGTCTGAAAACTTTCCTTGATTAAAAATGTAATTCACGCAAAGGTCTATAAACATTATTTTAATTTAAATAGTAAATTACCTGCTCGTACTCCTCGTTAATGACTTTGGGCTCCTCGTGCCGCTGGAACCACATCATGTATTTTGTATGAAACCTCCAGCTTTGCTTTTTGAGGGCCTTGGCTGCCAAGTACTGGGCCTTTGTCCCCTCCATGTAGTAGAATATGAAGAAGAGTGTCTCCGTCGACAAGCGCTGGAAAAACTCCACCGTGTCCGAATGAGGCAGTGGTACCTAAAATATCACCATAACATAAATAAAACAATAAAGAAGTGTTCAAAAAAGGTTGATTCATTTTTATAATAGAGATTTAGAATTTTCAAGGCGATTCAAAATCAATTGGTTAAATCCATAAATTTAATTTCTTTGGACATTTGTTTAAATATTTATTAGTTAAGAGATTTTAATGTACATTAGCAAGTAATCATTTCTTAAATTTAAACACCATAATTTCCAGCCTGTAGCAGGATCAATTTAAAATGCCTCCACCTTCTCCCACTTGCACACTTGCTGATATCAACTCCTTCCATCTCTTTACTATTCTCATGTACTCCAACATCCTCATTACATGACCATACCATCTCAGTCTTGCTTCCTCTACTATCTCATGTACTCCTTGTACCTCCATTCTTTCCCGGATAATGTAACTCCCTTGGCCTCCACTTTCCTAGTCTCTCTTACATTCAATGTCCATGTTTCTGCTGCATGTGTGACAATACGTACAAAGTGTCCCCTGTACAACACTTCCTTACACTCAAAGGGCACTTCTCTTCTTCATAGCATGTCTCTTACATACCTATAGAACAACTCCCTCTGCTGTCCTCTTCCCATTTGATCCTCTCTACTACTCGACACACAAAACATTGCATCTCGTGGTTAAGCGCTATAAATCACTCTATAGTACGAAACGTGAAAGGGTGAGAGGAAATATTCATAGTGATGCTCAGTCAGTACAAATGGCAAATGGGATGTAAGTGGTGGCACTTGGCTAGTATCAGGCTTCTGCTACTTAAGTTAGATATAAGAAGTTCTAATTTATCTTAAATACTAAATAAAGTCCTTGACACTCGATATTTGTCCGTCAGTGCATCAGTGTTGTTACTATAGTTATTTGACGTACTACTGTTGTCTCTGTCACTTTCATCTCCAAAATACAAATTTGTTATATTTCTTCTTCTATCAGACCATTTTTCCAGTAATCGGCTTCTTCTTTCTTAACATGTGATATAGCCTGTAGCCAATTCTTCCCAGGGATATTGATTGCTTCTTCAGTTAAATGTTTTATTTCTAAAGTGCTTTTGAGCAACATTTTTGGCCATAACTCATGATTTCATCATGTTCCAAATCAATTCTATAGCATTAAGGTTACAATGATATGGAGGTAGCCTACAGTAACCTCATGACTTCTTTGGTGCTGACTGACAGCTGACAGCGCTGAAAAGTTACCAGACCAAATTATATATCCCTATGCCGAACCATGTGATCTGCAAAAACTGTGTTTAGCAGCTGTCACTTCTGACGGCCAAAATTTAGGTATATACCTAAATGTTGATTGTCAGAAGTCAGCTGTGAGCTGTCAGTCAGCACCAAAGAAGCCATGGGGCTACTGTAATAACAATGTGCCCATGTTGTTCAAAAAAATTATCTAAATACGGTGCCTTGTCCATTACAATTAGACTATTTGAAGAAAGGTTGGGAATAAGTTTTTCTTTCAACCAATTAGAACAATTTTTGAAATTCATCTCAGTTTGTCACCACTTTTTGTTTTTGATTTGAAAATAATAAATGCATTTGATACAAATCCCTTCTCTGACCAGCATAGACAATAAATAATACCCCCCTGTTCTGGACCATTAGTTTTCAATACTCCTGTTGTTTCTGGGTCTTGCCAACATTTACTCACAGTGTACAAGGGATGAATCCAGCCTTTATCAAGATATACCACAGGACGTTTTTGTTCCCCTAATTTATAATCTCCTATCATTCTTTTTAAATATTCAGCCCACTATACAAGTAATTTGTTTTTCTCCACTAAAATTAGTCTTTTTACACTTGCCTTATTTTTTCAATCCTCTTCTCAAAGTTTCTTTGCTCCCAGGGAAATTTAGTTCTTCTTTTACTATTTTAATAATTTATTTTAAGTGGGTACTTCCTTTTTAACAATGTAGAAGCTCTGTTTAAGTCCTCGAATGACACATAAGTCCGAATCAGAATAAATTTTTTTGCTTCTGGGTTTGTGCTATTTCCTTTCAAATTTTACAAATAGTAAGCCTGAGCTTTTGAAAGATGAAGAGGGTTTCAAAATGTGTGTTAGGATGTTAATAAAAGAGTTTTATACCCTTCAATATCTCACAAAAAATAATATAACACACACACTCAAATGTCGCATTCTGATGCTTCAACATGCCCGACAAAACTCTTGATTCCCAGATCTTGGACTGATGCATGTCATGATATGTTAATACACATTCTGACATCAGATGACACATAACATGTCACAACACGGCACATCACAACAGTGTTAGTTAGCACTTACATATAATGTATTAGGATGTCATAACACGTAACATCAGGGTAGTCTGAATTTGGCTCTATCCTCTTTAGTCCCAGAGCAAGGAAGGATTTATTTAACCATAAAGTGCAAAAGCTTTTTGAATCAACCCACTCGCGCTATTTTTTCAAAGGTTTTAATAATAATATTATTATTATTATTATTATTAGCACCGCGTCTTACTACCCGTTCGGGTTATACGCACTTACGCTAATATGTAATGGTAGGGTGACTGTGAGATGAAATGAAGGACCTACAGTTTAAAGTGGAATCCGAACCACGGTGGAGACCTGGCATTCCTCACATTCACAAGATGTCTTGTCAGAGGTGAAGGAAGGGTTTGGTAATCAGATAAATCTGTGCCGGGACCGAGGATTGAACCCCAGCCGCCAGCACAGAAGTCTGACACCTTACCCCTAGACCACCAGGTCACCTCTTTTAATATTAAACTTGAAGTTTGATACAAGACCATTTCTAACTAACTTATGGAGGTTCACTTTTTTCAAAAATTTGCCATGGAAAAACACTCTAAATAACTACTAAAGGCATATGATGTTTTTATAAAAATTATGCAAAGACCATTCAATTTGCTTCTAAGCTCTTCCAATTTCCAAAAAAGTTACTTGCTCGTACTTCACATGGCCTATATCATGCCCGGTTGGTACCAAAAACCTAGCTCGTACTTTGCATGGCCCTTAACACTCACAGTTTGTTGTACTCACTGCTGGAGTCACATACTACTCACTGCGTTAATATACAACACTCGACTGTCTCCTTATACGGCTTGCCACCCTCTTTTCAGCTATCCCTCACCCAAAGAGACCCATTCCCTAGGACATGGGTCGAATGCACTATTTCTTGAATTCAAATCTACATTTTAATTTTGAATCTTGAATCCTAACAATGTGTTACAAATTTTAATGATTTACAAATATACCTACATTACACAATATAGGCCTAAAGTGTAAATTAAGATTTATTTCAATCATGCTTTCAATTTTAAACCGCCCCAACCACTCCTTGCAAAATACAGGTTAAAATTCAGCCAAATTAGACAACCTCAGACTCATATTATTGTTTAAAAATCAAATCAATAAAAATTTTAGTGCCTTTTAGTTATTTTTAAAAGTGTTAGAATGAGTTAAGTATCTAACACAAAATGAAATAAACAGACAGATTAGGCCTAATTATTCTTTGATCAACTTTAATCATCATTGAAGCATATAATTTATTTTAATGAGAAAGCAAAAATAAAAATACAAATAGATTTTTTTAATAAAAACTAAAACAACATGCTTAACAATTAAACGTACATTAAAAGTAGTGAGCTCAATAATGCCTAAGTATTATGTTATTATTTTGTTATATATTTATTATCTAACTTCGCAGAGAAAAGAAATATATTCGATTCTTGCTCTATATCGATTTCTGAGAATACATTTTATTTAAAACAATAATATATTTTTGACTCTTTCTATATATGTTCATCCCATTTTATTAGGCAGGACTGTTTGAATATTATTACAATTACTTCAAATGATAAACAAATAATAAACTCTTAGTTAAAATCAATTTAAAAATAAATTATTAATAAGCAAGTCATTTGATTCTTGAAGCTTGATAGCACTTACTAAGTGATCACATTACCTGAATCAATTCTAAACAATCGATATACAATACGTAGGCATAAATAAACAGTTTTATCAGTGTCTGTTGACAGTATTTAATTTTCATGAAACTTAAGGTTCATATGCAATAAATTGGGGTTCTTTGCATGGTTGTAGATAGTTAAACCAGTTGGGTAGTAAAATTAATAAGTAATTATTAGCACCACGTCTTACTACCCGTTTGAGTTATATGCACTTACGCTAATGTGTAATGGTAGGGTGATTGTGAGATGAAATGGAGGACCTACAGTTTAACGTGGAATCCGAACCACGGTGGAGGCCTGGCATTCGCCATATTCACAAGTTGTGATTAATACACGTCTTGTCAGAGGTGAAGGAAGGGTTTGGTAATCAGATAAATCTGTGCCGGGACC
>CABFOW010003704.1:0-23260 GCA_902141385.1 Timema californicum | reverse complement strand
AATATCGTGTGTAATGTGTTCTTATTTCTAATTTTTAAAAAGCTGTAATTTGTTTTATTTATTTCGAGTTTATTTGTAATTCTAGTTTTAATTTTCAGTTTTTGAAGAGTTTTAATGTGGTCATTAAATATTAACAAGATGTTCGTGGAGTGAAAGTTTTATAAGTGGGCATGTGCCAAAACGGTCGAGTCCAAGTTTCCCATACAGGAGGGAGGGTAGGGTACTTGGCACGTAAGATTTTCCACCACACCTAATGATTATTTTTATTTTTTAAAGAATATTTTAATAATGATTATCTCTTTTCTCCGACAAAATAAATATTACGGATTAAGTAGTGTTTTTCAAGTAGGCCTAACTAAGTAATTTTTGAATTCAAGATATTATGCTTTGTTTATGAGGTTAAAGATTCGATCATCGAATTCAGTAAAACACCGAATCCTCGAATCTCGAATACTTGCCAGGATTCGGTGGATTCGAAGATTCAAGTGGCCCATCTCTAATATTAATACACTCAAAATACTGAGAGTACTAAAGTGATAAATACATTGTTCTTTTCCATTCATCAAGGCCTAATTTATTTCTCTTTATTACTAATAAATGGTTAATTATAAGAAAGTGTGGGGTTTTATGGTAATTATAAGTTATGTAAATCATAACCAAAGTTGTAAGCAATATATGTTTTAAATTTAAATTCATTAACTTCATTTTCAGGCCTTTAAACTTTTAATCTAATAGTTTTTCATTATTTAAAGTCTTTGTTGGAATATTAGAGTCATCCAAATTTATTACTTTTACTTTTAATCTTAAGCATTGTGCAATGTATTAATAGCTGAACCCAGAAGCTGGGAGATGCACCTGTTGCTTGCACATGTGGTCCTTCAGGGGAGGGGGAGGTTTTGGCGCGGACTCCTGGCCAATCAGTGCCTCTGGTTTAGCGCCTGTGTTTGACCCTATGTGGAAGGAAAGCGTCAGACGCGGCACTGGCCGGTTAGCACACAAAGAGTAAAGACCCGTACTCACTGTTAACTTATCGTAACGTGTAGAGATAGTCTCAAGATGGGAGAAAGTAGAGGTAGACCAGATGGCTAAATAATTATCTTTAGCAATGTCCTAACTAATTCATGTTTCTAAATTAAATATCCGTGATGACAAAATGTAAATTAATTGTTAAAATAAAACTTCCAATGCTACGCTAAACAATACCTCTTTAATCGATTGTGTCCCTCTACCCCCAACATTATCTATTTAACCCCGAGATGCTCTACCGAAACAATTGACTGCCGTGGACGACACCGTAAGAATCCGAGAAGGTGAAACTGATGACCAGCCGCAGACTGGGTACAAAAATGGTGTACAACGGGGGGCTAGTAATCGAAACTGACCACCTGCCGGTGACTAGGTACATAGAGGTGGTAGGGTAGGGTACTAGCCATGTTAGATTTTACACACCTAACAATTTTTTTTTAAATAATGATTTTATCCATGCTTATTTCTTTTGTCCGATAAAGATTATGGATTAAGTTGTGCTTTTCAAATAGGCCTAACTAAGCAATTTTTGAATTCAATATAATATTATTATGATTTGTTTATCAGGCGAAAGATTCAACCAATGAATCCAGTAAAACACCAAATCCTTGTCAGGATTCCATAGATTCGAAAATTTGAGTGGCCCATCTCTAATTATAACAAAACTAATCAAATTAGGTTGGACAATTATAAAAAACCATGCCAACATTATGCTACATTAGATAATAACATTACTTATTGTTTACTTTTCCAGATATTTATAAGATGGTACTATATGTCTTTTCTTCGATTTTACAGAAAGATATAAAAGTTCTGATTTTTTAGTTGCGAAGAGATATGAATTTTTCCGAACTATAGCACTTCTTCACGACTACTATGTATGCTAACAATTTTCATTAAATCAAATCAATATTTTACAGTTTTATCTTGGTTTTCTTTGTAAAAAGCACACAAATAAAAGAAACACAAGTGGGGCTACTATAAACTTTTATTTTGTTCAACTTATTTTAATAGTTGCTAATATTCAACACTTGTATATTATATTATTATAAATCTAAATAGGTTTAATACAACAGTATCAGCAATGATAGACATCACTGTTATTCAAATATTAGTACAATTAAATAAATTACTATGAATGACATTAAACCTATTTTAAAGGGTGTATAGAAGGTGATTTATTCTACAATAACAGCTGAAACAAAATATATGTACTCTTTAGAGAGTTAAAAGAATCTTATCAAAATTATCAAGGCATAATGTTCAGACAAAGATAATTAACAAAATTGTGAACTCGCCTAAGAGAGGGGTAAAGGGAATGTTAATCTGTTCCTTGTACGTGCACAACTAAGCTGTCAGACATCTGAGGGTTGGCTTAGAGCATTTGACTACCGAGTATGTGGATTTTTTTTAGCACCGCATCTTATTACCTGTTCAGTTATACGCCTCTGTACTAACTACGCTAATGGGTTAGGGATTAGGAAAGTGTAGTTTATAGTAAGTGCACACACATTTGCGTGGAGAGAGTGGGTAAACCAGCCTCAGTGCACCCGAGCGAAATTGAACCCTGATATTTAGTCCTCAACATTATAGTCTAACACGGCTGTGCGGCCACTGATGCTGGTATGTGGATTCTTACAAGTTAGAAATGTTTTACGATATTGGGGTTTTTACTATACAATTAGCTGCTTTATATTGTGCCGATGTTAGAACATGGTTTTGTTTTTTCGCTACGTCTTACTACTCAACAGGGCTCGCCGCAAATTAATATTTTGGGGTGGATATATAAAAGGTAGGGTTCTTCAAAAAGTCTACCCCCATTTGCAAAGAGAAAACCTGGGAGATAATGTGTTCTAAAGTAAGAGAATCCTATTCACACTCAACAGGAACTCAAGCCCCGACCTCTTAGTCATCATAGAGCAGAACAAGTACGAAATTACAACAATTCCATTTGGTTTATTAATTTGATCCTACTCACAAGGAAAAAAATTACAACTTTGTATCAATTGATTTATTGGGAAATAATGTGAATTAATTTTATACTTAAATAAACAATATTTTTTATTTGGCTATGGTTCATTTGAGTGATTTAAATTTTTAAAAGACTTTCCATATATTTGTATCGATAAATAACGCATACTTTTATTTATATATGTTGTTCATTTAATTACATTCTTATCATGTACTAGATCTGTCTTTTCCTGGCAATGTACACGATTTTATTTCAGTTTTGGTAAATAATGGCAAGAGAATAAAAAAAGGTATGGGTGGCTGCTACTTCTCTTCTTGGATTGTGTGTGATGCGGGATTTGACAATATTGCTTATGTATTTGTATTCCTTGCTATACGACTCAAGTTTCTAGTGTCTGGAGACTGGCGTGAGCAACATCCTGACCTATTCCACATCACATAATGTTCAATAGAAGATGTAAATGTAGATACTTTCACTATTTTAAACTGTTCCATAACTACATTTAATTCCTTGGTTGACACACCCTTACCTCTAAATGATCTGACATGTTAAAGATTTTGAATGTAGTATAGGCATCAAAACCATCTAGCCTAAAAACAGTTGTGACCAAATTAACACAACACAGTTTTATAAACTTTCACCATAAAGTAAACTAGTGCCAATAGAATGCAATGATAAAGCTAATTTTGGCCACCAAAGTCTCAATTTCGTGTGGGCAAGAATAAACTATATGGATAGCCATTATGGTTGGTTACCTGGTGATAGTAGTGCGGCGTGGGGCAGGGGTTGCGGGGCAGGTATGGCCTCAGTCTTTCAGAGTCCGAGGGATGTGGCATGTGGAAGAAAGCAGACTCCATCATCTGGAACTGATGTTGGTGCTCCTTCTGTAGGGGCACAGGCCCCAATGGAGCCACCCCAAGAAGGGGGGGAATGTGCGCCTCAGAGGTGGGCAGTTGAGACATTGTCATCTTGCTGCTTTCAAAAAGCACCCTTTCTGAGGGTGGGATTTCTAGCCCGGCACGGTCAATCACTTGTTGGGCTATTGACTTGAGAGAAGACATACCTTCAGGAACATGTTGTTGCTGCTGCTGGAACACATCAGCCATGCCCCACTGGAATAACAAGTAGACTATTCTTTAATAAATATCATATAGTCACTGTAAATACAATATTTTCAGAAAGGTTGTTCCAAGCATATGGAGTCAAGAGATACAATATGTATTACAGTTCTATTTAATGTAAATTCTTGACACCTATGAAAACATTAAGAGTTAGCAGGAGTTGATTTAAAACATAATTTTAATTATCAAGTCTATCACAGTACTTCAGAGCATTATTAGCCATTTTCTACATTGGGATTTGTTTTCGTTGAAGGGGAAATAAGGGGAAGATTCTTTTTCAAAGCAACTGACGAGAAATTATTAGTAAAAGAAAACAGCCAACATGACTTGCAATGGATTATATTTTTGTGAGATTGCAAAGCAAAACAAACAGTAACATACTTTAGATATGTGTGTATGTGGATGCAGTCCTCACGGTCTAGTGCTACTCTCGTGTTAGACTTGACTGCCAAGTACAGAGATCGGGGTTCAATCCCGGTCCGGTGCACCTCCTCAAATTACATCTATCTCATCCCATACCCATTAGTAGTAAGCGTCTAATATGAACGGGTAATAAGACGTGTTGCTTTTAAAAAACTACAGAATATAGGAGTGTTTTACAAAATTGTTTGCAACTCTGCCTTCAAGCATCTTTCCTCTAAATTCCTAACTTCAAGTAAGAATAATTAATATATAATATGGCAATTAGAATGGTTAGTGAAACCCTGAATAAAACAGCTACAATAAAATAATAAAGAATATAATCATCCAATATGATAGTAATTGTTATATAAAAATATAATTAATATTCTGAGTGATTATTGCTTTTGAAAAGAAAGTGTGTATATATATAATATACACCATGCTTATTACTACCCATGCGAACAATACGGGTTATAGCCACAGTAGTATGGTAAGGATTAAGATGGTAGGATTATTGAGAAATGTACCCACATTTATGTGAAGGGAGAGGGAGAAACATTTTTGGAAATATATCCTACAGTTCCTGCTGCCAAGATTGCTTATCACCAGAAAAAACATAATGATAAACCTGACATTTAGTCCACGTGCCCATAGATAGTGTTTTATTAATATAATTATAATATTGATCTATGTATATTTATTTAACTATATATTATAATACTTTTTGATGATGTGTGTAGTTTTAACCGTGTTACTCACACAGGTGAGCACATGAAATAAGGTGTTAGTTTTGTATTTCCTAGTTTTATGGTGACTAAGAGGTCAGGGCTTGAGTTCCTTTTGGGTGTGAATATGGTTCTATTAATTTAGTACAAACTATTTCCCAGGTTTTCTCCATGCAAATGTGGGTACACTTTCTCGAGAACCCTACCTTTTATATATCCAGCCCAAAATATTAATTTGCGGGTAGACCCGTTGAGTAGTAAGACGTAGCAAAAAAAAAAAAGTTCTAACATTGGCACAATATGAAGCAGCTAAGTGTATAAAGTCTGTTCACGATAATTTTTTACCTGGATGACAGTTCGAAAATCATATGTTTAGGTTTTGGGTTGCCAACACTTGTAAGAGATCAATGTTTTGTTATAGATGTAAAGATCTTTAATTACCTGTTATATATTACATTTAAAATAAAGTAAACTTAAATTTTCTCATACTATTTCATTTTTTTAAATAATTTCTTTCTATCCAACATGAAAAAATATTTTTAAAATGATTAAAAGTAGTTATTCTTATTTTTGGAACGTTATTGATTATGTTTAATATGGTGCACACATCATACCTTTTAATACAGGCATCGTATTTACTTGGAAAAAAAAATACTTGTTACTTTTTTCACAAACAAAAAATTATTTTATGATTATTTTATCATATTTTGAGATATTAAACGGATAAAATGTTGCCATCAACTGCGTGTCCGCATCATTGTAAATAACTTGTTTACCGTAATGTTCAATCATATGGTTTAAATTCGTCAGTCGCCATTTTGAGGCTATGTTCGTTAGAAGTTTTTGTGAAAGTGGTTTTAATATTTTTTAAGGGGAATAAAACTATAAATAAACTTTGTGTCCGACCTCAAATAAATATATAAATAATATTGGCCTAAATTACTGTGGTTAAATATCAGATTAATAAATTACCATCTGTTTTCATTACAGTCATCCAAAGTGATGGTTGTCAGCTGTTGGCGTAGTGATATATTAGGGATTACTTCTAGTGACATTTCGAGCTGTCATTCAGGTAAACTTAGCTCGTGAATGCCTTATATTAATAAAACCGTGCTGCAAATTTTCAAAAATGTCTTAAATTGTGGAATTTTGTGAGAAAAAATAAATAAAAATAAAATCTCAAGATCATAACATATGAGAGCTCCAAAACTACTTTTTACTGGTAATTTATTTCATTTTTGTTAATCTTGAATTATCCTCAATTGAAGTTGCATTGACATGACAAAGCCATGAAAATGAAAATAGCTAAATAGATCCCTAAATAATTGAATAGTCATAATTGTTACCATATTGATATGGTTCATTCGACACCTTAGCTCACTCAGTAATGTGTTTATCTACTGAGCTAAGAGTCCCGGGCTCAATTGCCTCCATGGTCGAAATATTTATCAATGGTGAAATGTGGGTTTACCCTTTCACAGTGTTAAATTAATAGCCGAGGACTGGATGTTGTACCTGTCCTAGTCTATTTTTAAGTTACATTATAAGACACATGAAGCTATGACAGGACTAGCAAGCCGACAGTGGAAAATATATGACTTGAATAAAGAACTGACCCAGGCCAGTCTGTAAACAGTAATGGGTGTACAAAAATTACTTAGTCTCGTTCTTAAATTATAATTTCAGTAGAAATAAAATATATTTGCTATTTTTTAAATAAGTGTTATAATTTAAGAACATGTGTGTTCATGTATTTTTAAAATCTCACATTTTAGAGATGTGTAATTTACAGTTTATGTTTGTTATGACTGGTGAGATTTTAAATATCCTATTTACTTTTACAAGACCTGGCGGTCTAGGGGTAAGGTGTCAGACTTCTGTGCTGGCGGCCGGGGTTCAATCCTCGGTCCCGGCACAGATTTATCGATTACCAAACCCTTCCTTCACCTTTGACAGGACATCTTGTGAATGTGGGGAATGCCAGTCCTCCACCGTGGTTCAGATTCCACGTTAAACTGTAGTCCCTACATTTCATCTCACAATCACCCTACCATTACACATTTGCGTAAGTGCATATAACCCAAACGGGTAGTAAGACGCGGTGATAATAATAATATTTACTTTTAAAATAAACAAATATAATATGCTCTAATCGAAAGAGAAAACCCAAGTTTGCAGACTCTGGTTGTAATATTTTTTGTCCAATAAAACACTTGATTTTACCAGTATTTTTTATCGACTTAATGATTCTTACTTCAGATGTTTCGACAAACCTTTAACTTGTGTTTTGCTATACGTCGAGTATATTTTTACAATTTTTTTTTTTCATTTTTAGAAGTGTAAACGCATTAGACAATCAATTACTTACCGAAATTTAATCAATATATAATTTTTTACACGTTTAGAAGATTAAAAACAATGTGTTTGTATAGGTTTTGGGTCAGTCTTTCTAGCAAATTTGCTATTGTCATTGAATAAGAAAGAACTTGAGATGGAGATGCTCAGTCATTATTTCTCAAAATAAGGGGTGCCTAATTTTTTATTGTATAAAAACACATCAAAGTTGTTGGTTTATGAACAATACCTTGCAAAATTATCAATACAATAAAGCACTATTTCAACGGCATTGATATCCTCCCACTCATGGTCTCTTTTGTAACGTTTCAACAGCCCTTTATTTTGTTTGTCAATGGTCGGCTTGGCATACAAATTTGTTCCAGTGGCCATGATTTATGCCAATCACCAGTAAAACGATATTCAAACACTTCCATAAGCGTAAATACCTGAATTTCTTTCAAAAAAATATCTGTGACTACATAAACCAAATGGCTCCCATTCACTACCGTTTTTATTTTCTTCTAATATAATATTATCTAATACAGAAACACTATTATTATCATGAGTCACTTATAATAAAATCCTAATCCCTTTCGCTCTTTTCTGATCCATTAAGATTTCATTTATGGAGGCCAATATTCCCATTGAGAAACTAGATCATCCTTCTATGCGATGTTGGATGGATAAATATGTGAAAGGTAACCATTTTGAAGATTTTTTTAAAATGCCCTTTATTATTTAAAAATCAAAAGTAAATAAGGGTCAATTATTTTCCATTCTTTTCTGATTTTATTTTCCTAATGACAAAATGGTGTTTTTTAACACTATTGATTATTTACTAATTTATCAAAAAATAGATGAGATAGAAATGTTTGATTTGGGTTATTTTCAAGATTTTTATCTTTGAGTACAATTAGTGAAATAGCCTAGTAGATTGGTGTATACACACTTTGTCAACCAACATAGCCTAATATTAGTTTGTTCTATCAAAAATTAGTATGCTTAAAATTCGGTTTTAGGTTGAGGAGACCTCCCTAAGGCAGAAACTATAAGAAGTGTTTGGATCCCAGAAGTTAACCAAAGTCAAGAGGATAATATCAAGGACAATGTAAAAAATCAGCAAGTTGCAATTCTTTGTGATGAGACTACTGATAGAAAAGGACAGTGTGTTTTTGTTATTTTGTTGAAAACATTACGTGCTGATTCGAAGCAAAGCTTGTTTGTTGGTGCAGTTAAAGTTTTGCAGAACGCTTCAGCAACAGAATGTTTACGGGCACTTGTGGACACCATCACCAAGTATGAGATTCCTTATGAAAATGTAGTTTGTGTTGTGACAGATGGTGCGCGTTACATGACGAAATGTGTGACTTCTTTGAAAGTTCTCTTAAGCGATGATTTTCTGCATATACAGTGCTGGGACCACAAACTTAATTTGGTTCAAAATTATTGGTCAGCAGAGCTGCCAGAGCTGAATGAGTGTGTTGCTAAAGCAAAGGCTGTATTTCTGAACACTCGAAAGAGAAAACATAATTATCTAGCATTTCTGAATGAAAAATACAGTAAAGGTGAAAAGTCTGCTAAACTATTTCCAAACCCAGTTTTAACGCGATGGAACTCTTGGTTTTGTTCAGTGGTGTACCTCTGTGAATATTTGGTGGATCTAGTGGAATATTTTTCCACATTGGAGGAGGTGACAGCAGCACTTAAGTACTTCCAGGATATGTCAAATGATAAGGTAACCCTAATGTTGATTGAATGCCAAGCAACATTTTTAATTGATCACTGTTCTGAATTGGTGGAATTAATTACTATACTCGAATGTTCTACCTATACCTTCAGTCATAAGTTGTATGGTAAAGTGACAGAGCTACAAAGTAATTTTAAACTGATTTCTGACAGTACAGAGAAAAAAACACAGGAAAAATTGAATATTCTTCCAACTCTAAAACAAGCAAATGTCAAAAGTCAGTTTCAATCTTTAGGATAGCAGTGCCTTATAAAGCTGAATTCACTCCATCAGTCAGACCCATCCAAAACATTTTTTGAAAACATTGGTACTCTTTTTGACATTCGCTCGATTGGGACAAAACAAGTTAATTCTGATCTCTTGCAATCAGCTCGGAAAATACAATTTTTAAAATCCTGCTATGAAATAATTTTCAAAGAGGATACTGTGTGTTGCAGACACAAGTGAGAGCTTTACAAGGCAATGGTAAAAAAGTTGACATTTTGAACATGTTGTTTGGACTGAAAGAAGACCATGAAGAGTTTGCCATACAGCATAAATGCAATATGGTATTCCAGTGTCTAATGTTGACAGTGAACGTGCATTTTCGGCATATTCCAACATTATGTCAGATAAGCGCACTAACTTGAAAACTTGGAAACAATGTTGTCTTTGTACTTTGGTGATTGACATGAAGTATGTTGATAAAAGGTATGGACATTTTTGTCTTATAAAATAATTCAGTGCAAGTAATTTTTATGCTATTTGAGTTAATGTATTACCATTACATTAAAAAAAAACCTCTTAAGACTCTTTGTACCGAAAATCAGGGTCTTAGCATTTTATTTACCGAAATTCAACCTTTTATTTAACGAAATCAAGTAATTTTATTTACCGAAAATCATGGTTTTATTTAACACAAATCAGGGTCTCTATATATAATATAATAGTTTTCAGAAGTACTTTTTTAGAAGAAAAACCCCGCACTATAGTTGAGCCAATACAGTAGTTAGTTTAAAGATTTCCCAAGCATTACCTTGTTTGTGAGGGTGGGTCCATTGAGCGTGGGCGCTGAGGGTTGTGTTGGCGTGAGCGTGACAGGACCCAAGATGGGCGAGGGGGCTGTGCTCACAGACGAAGGAGGGGATGAGTTGTTGTGTTGGTGATGATGGTTGCTATCCAGTGTCTGCTGCTTACTCAGAGCCACAGATTGTGGAGGGGAGGTTGTCAACTGTAGTAGCGAGGGGGGCTGTGATTGACCCACCATCACCCCACTTGACGGAACACCGTTCTCCGTGGTGTGTGCTATATTCACAATTACAATTATCTATGTAGTATAAACTTTGAGATCAATAACACAAAGATGTAACCATACAATGAGCTGGGTGCATTGAGCTATTATGTTTAAAAGGTTAGGTCTAAGACTACATATAAGTACATAATATTGCAAGAGTCTAGAGTGAGCCTTAAAAATGTTCTTCTCTGGCTCTATTGTTATGAAAAATTCAAAATTACAAAACATGAGTCTGTGTGAATTATATTACAGTTTATGTGCTACACATCTTTCTGCAGGTTTAGATTATTTATAGCCTCCTCTAATCTGATGACAAATTCTAGGATAGAACACAATGGTCTCCTGAATCAAAGTTTGTAAAGAATAAGCTCACATGTGCTTTTACTAGAAGAGTTGGTATTCTGTGTGTTGGATGCTGCCACCGCTGCAAAGTTGCCGATGTGGTTGATGAGCCCCGAACTGGGCGAACTGTTGTTAGGTGTAGATTGAGACATTGAACCTGCAAACAAACACTCAGTAGATGAGCATATTGAGACAAACACCAAACAATGGGTGGTTACATTTTATAACTATTTTTATGATAGTTAAATAAATTAGTGCCTAATGGCTTGGAAATGTATAAGACAGTGTAAAAACACTGTACAATAATGTAAAGTAATTGTTAGTAAAAGAAGCCAACCTCAATTTGGTGTTTTAAAAGTGCAACTTTGATTGGTTCTCGCGCCTAGTTATTAAATATGGATAGATGCACCAAGAACTTTTTATAAGACATTTTATGCGCTACAACTAAGTGACTTTAATTGGTCCTCTCAATTTTATCAGTGTAAGCTATAAAAGGTATAAATAATAATACATTTTTTCAGGAAATTGTGATGAGTTTCTATATTTTTAAGCAAATTGTAAGAGTGCATGATATTGTGATGTAATATCAGAAAGGGAGATTCATAAAATTGTGACAATGCTTGACAAGTAGGGAGAATGGTGGTAAAAAAACAAAACAAAAATTGGTGTGACATAATTTCTGGGCAACCCAAAGCAAATGTTACATATAGAAATGGTTTATAATCTCCACAGTTTTTTTTAAAAATAAATGGACCTTGACTTTAATAATATAAATTTACCTCCAAGCCTAAGTGGCTGACAAAATGTAACGGTTTAAGCTTCTAAACTTGTGACTGATACTTTTCACACATTGTTTTAGAGACTTTAGTTGCAGTTTGTTGGTTATTTGAATAAATAAGTTATTATTTATTTTAATTGTTTCGATTTAAAATAACAACTATTAAACTTCAACTTTATTTTAAATATTGAATGGAAAAACAATGGATGTAATTATTGTATCTAGGGATAAGTTAAAAAAATTATATAGCTAGATTACATTGGATGGGGGAGAAATGGGTTTGGAGTGAGGATAGCCTGAGAAATAGAGAATAGGTGACACAATAATGAAAATGGTAATTACAAAGAAAGAAAAGCAATTACAAGTACTGCAGGTGTATGACTTTCATGCTAGATGCAATTTGGAGGAGAAAGAAAAATTTGAAGAACTTGAAAGACAAGTGGTGATGGAGGACTTAAATGCCAAAGTTGGGAAGGAAAGGAGAGGTTTTCAAGGGGTGTTAGGAGTTGATGGATGTGGAGAAAGAAATGAAGAAAAGAGACTCCTGGAATTGTGTTCAAGAAATAGACTGAATGTTGCAAACAGTTGGTTTAAGAAGAGCAGGGATATGTATAAGATAACGTGCTACAGCTGGAATGGTGAGCCAAAATCCCTAATTGACTATTTCCTGTTAGATAGGGAAGAAAAGGCGTGCACAATGAACATTAAGATCCTTCCTTTGGACGGGGATCATGGACTATAAGTTGCCGACATGAAAGGGTGGAGGAGGGGGTGCCAGATAGTGAAGCAGGAAAAGAGGATAGAGATATGGAAGTTCCGCCAAGTGGAGGAGATATTGAACTTTCAAATAAGAATAAGACGAGTACTACCAAAGAATGGCATAAAAGGAAGAGATTAAGAGTAGTGAAGGTACAAAAAGTGCAGGGTGTAAGTGGCAGAGGAAATATGCAGAAGAACTAGTGGAAAGAGAAGATGGAGGGAAATGCCATGGTGGAACAATAAGGGAAAGGAAGCAGTGAATGGCAAGAACAAAGCATTTAGAGATTAGTTCACAAAAAAAGAACAAGAGAGAATGAGGATGGTATAGGGATAAAAAAAGAAATGCAAAAAAAAAAATAGTAAGAAAAGGGAGAAAGAAATGGAAGGAAGAGTGGACCAAAGTGCTAGGGAGCAAGAAAATACTGTATGGACAAGTGAGGTAAAGGAGGAAAGAAAATAGGAAAAAGGTCTTGATGGATGAATAAGGAAGGATAATGGAAAGGGATGAAGAGATAAAGAAGCCATGGAAATCATAATTTGAGAGATTGTTGAACTCTGAGAGGGTAGGCTTGGTACAAAAGGAAGAAGAGAAGGAAATAGATGAGATGGAAGATGAAGTAACAGACCTAGCCTGGAAGGAGGTAGAAGAGGCCTTATAAAGGATGAGGAAGGAAAGGCCCAAAGAGTGGACAAGCTCACGGTAGAAATGATAATGGTAGCAGGAGAAATGGGACCATAGTGGTGGAAAGAGAAGAAAGTGTCAGAGGATTGGACAGAAGGTTGCCAATATTCAAGGGAGGGGTTAGGAAAAGGTGTGACAATTATAGAGGCATAACACTGATGTGTCAATGTGTGAAAATGTATGGAAAGATTCTGGAAAGGAGAATCAGGAAGCGCATGAGGGAAGATGGAGAGAGGACCAATATGGATTCAGAGAGAAAGGGTCAACGATAGATTTAATATTTTGAATCAGATAGTTGATGGGAAGATATATCAGTTTGAAGAGGATTTGATAGTGGCATTTATAGATGTAGAAAATGCATCTAATAGTGTGAATAGAAGGAAAGTATAGAAAGCGATGGAGGAAGCCAGAGTAGAAAGAGGAGTGGCTAGGAAAATAATAAATATGTATAATAATAATGTGAGTTGTGTAGAGACGGAGAGAGGGTGGACAGAGTGGTTCCAATTAAAAAATGGAGTCAAGCAGGGTAGTGCCCTCTAATCATTACTATTTGTATTGGTGATAAAAATGATCATGAATAGAGTGGCAGGGAAACTGGGAAAGGACAAAATGAAAGCAAAGGTATTGCAGATGACTTTATGGTATGGGGGGAAAAGGAAGAGGAAGTACAGGGACAGTTGCAGGAATGGAATGAGGAGGTGAAAAAGTGTGAAATAAAACGTAGTATGGCGAAAAGTGAAGGGATTGTGATGACAAAGAAGAGAACAAGTTCAAAAAAGATGATAGAATTGAATAGAAAAGATGTGAAATAAGCAAAGAAGATATAGTGAAACGAGGGCAGCAGGGAGAGTGGAAAAAAGAAGTGTCCCTAAAGTGTAAGGGTGTATATACTTCACACCCATAATAACATATGTAGCGGAAACATGGACTTTGGATAAAAGAGAACCAAAGTGGAGGCCATGAAAATGAAGTTTTTGAGGAGCATATTTAGCTATCGCCAGAAGAGAGAATTAGGAATGAAGATGTAAGGTCAAGAGTTGGGGTATATGAGATAGTAGAGGAAGCAAGGATGGGATGGTATGGACACGTAATGAGGATGGAAGAGGAGAGGATTCCATGAAGATTAATAGATATGAAGTATGCAGGGAAGATACCGCAAGGGAGACGAAGGAAGAGATGGGAGGAACAGATAGCAACAAGTGTGCAAGTGAGAGGATGATGATTTTATTCACTAAAAAGTGATCATAATTTGAATGTACAGTCATTAAGACTATTCAAGATAGGAGAAAATTTCATTTTCAAGACTCAAATCCTCAAAAAAAAAAAAAAATCCTTTGATTTTCAAGTAAAATTTGTTTTAGAGCTATAATACTGATTATTAGTGGTTCAGAATCAACTATAGTAATAGGATGAATTTAATAACTAGGCCTCAGATAGGTAATTTAGCACTTAACTGAATGCATGAATGTTATCATTTAGTTACTATTAGTATTTCATATTTTATTATTTATATTTCCTCTTGTGTTTATATTTCCCAATATTTGGATTCAAGATTTGAAGGGAAATTGGAAATGTGGATGTGTAAAATATAGGATTCGACCCAATTCTAGATATCATCAAAGTACTTAAAAAAATTTGAATTATAAACAATGTAAATATTTGACTTAGGCCATAATGCATAATGTAGGGCTGTAAAAGTAACTATACTTTTTAAGAGTTGTAGTCTAAAGTAAAGAATATTCTTTCTTACTAATATTATTTTTTAAATGAACAAAAAAATAAAATTTCTGGTAATTTTCCTGGTGTTATAAAACCAGTTTAAAGATGAGTTTTTTAAAGTTATTTTAAAACTGAAATTAGATATTTTTTTATGAAAAAATCAAATATTTATTTTTTATAATATAGGGTACTATCTAATATTTTTTAAATGATTGCAATTAGTTTTAGCAAGATTATGTGAATAAAATTAAACATAGATAAAATTGTAGACAAAAGTTAATTATGATTACTACTATTTGTACTGTAAACCAACAAAGACTGCACATGCCAGAATATTAACACTAATTCTCTTCAGTCCTAAATACATAATAAACATGTATATATTTGATGCACAGTCTAATAGTACTAAATTTATAGCACTAGAGCAGTTTAAACAATCAGTATGGTAGATGACTATATAAAATCTAGATATGATCTATTGGTAAAGGTCACTTTTATTTGATTTTAGTTAACAAATAAATAAATAAATGTGAATATTTAAAATAATAAAAATAAATATTCATCAGTTTAAATAATGATTGCATAGAATTAGATAAAAATATGTGTTGAAATAGAACAAACCAATTGATCTGTTTTTAAGTATTAAAAAATATGGAAATAGTTCGAGGTATCAAAATTTATAAATATTTGCACTCTCAGTTACTACACATGTATTTATTAATAACTTTGTTTCATTTTTAAAAAACAATTGTATAACTACTAATGACTTGTTAAGCCTATGAAATTGAGAGGAGAGAGAAGACTGAGTGGTTTTAGTTGAGAAATAGCCAGCAGCAAGGAAAGTGCCCTTTCACCATCACTGTTCATTGTAGTGATGGACGAAATAATGAAGGCAGTGGTAGATATAATGGGAGAGAGGGAAAATATGAAGGCAATTGGTAGACATAATGGGAGAGAGGGAAAATATGAAGGCAGTGGTAGACATAATGGGAGAGAGGGAAAATATGAAGGCAGTGGTGTATAAGGACAACCTGATGATATGGACCAATGAGGAGAAAGAAGGTCCGAAGCATTTTGATGTGTGGGATGAAGTGGTATAAAATAAGGTTTAATGTAAGGAAGAGTGAGATGGTGAAACAAGGTAGAGAGACAGGTGTGACAGTAGGAGGGAAGAAGTGGAAGATGGTGGAGAGATTTAAATACCTGGAGTGTGAGAGGACCGTGGAAGAAATAAAAGATTAATAAGTGAAAGCGGGAGGCAAGCAGAAGTGTGAGAATAAGTATAATCTGGAGAAGGGATGTGTTGAGGAAGTGTAGAAGAGTTATATACAGGATGTATTATGCTCCAATATCGATATAAGCAGCAGAAACATGGGAGAAGTACTATTGGAGTGACAAGAATGGAGAGGATAAGAAATGAAAGGGTGAGAGGAATAATTAAAGAGGAGCTATTGCAGGAGAAATAGAGAAGGCACGACTAAGGTGAAGAGAATGGAGGAGGAGGAGATACCAAAGATAATAATGGATATTGGCAGGAGGCCAAAAGGGTAAGCTGGCCAAAGCGAGTGCAGAGAAATGTGTAGCAGGATTGGGTCATGGTGGAGGGTAGGTGGTATGGTGAAAGGACATGTTGGAGATAATTATGTGTGCCGAAGATGGGGAGATTGAGGTTTGAATATTGCTAAGGTAAAATGTGTGTGTGTGTGTGTGTGTGAGTGGGGGGTCTAAACGGCAAATGGTTTTCCACTCTCCTCCCACACAGTACTTGAGTTCACTTCCTTTATATTCAACCTTCTCAATTCCTGACCAATTAGTGTTATTAGTACGTGTACGTACAACCCAAATGGGTAGTAAGATGCAGCGCTAAGTATTATTATTATTAATATATGGTGTTTTATTGATAATAAACATTTATTTTTTCTTATTTTCTATGTATATTAATATATTTCTATAAGGAAAACCTCTTTTCATGTTATGAGGTACAATTGGCTATGTATAAAGTAGGTACAGGATAGGTAGATAGAAACACATAAAAGGGAGCACGCATTGGGTTTTACAACGGAAAAAACACTTCACACTTTACACTGCCATTGGGACATGTGTTTCATTCAAATGGAGCTCTTTAGCAGGAATGTGAAATGCACAAAGCAACTTCCTAAAAAAATAGGACACTTAGTAAAGAACTAGTATGTCACGCACATTCTTCTAAACATAAAATATGTATATTAAATATGAGTGTGTCACAATCGCTTCAAGTGCCATGGAAGATTTAAATAATTTTTTTTTTAAATAGTTATAATAGGATTTTAATTTTGTTTGTTCAAGTTACTCTTTTAGTCTTTATAAATAAAATATTGTTGATGTTCTGAAATATCCACTACATTATAGGTTTTATGAAATAGCCCCATGGAAAATTAAAAACCAGAATTTTGATTTGGGGGTTAATATAAAATTTCTCTGAATACATTACGATCTATTTTTGATTGGCTTAGGATTATTTTTAAGTATATTTAATATGCTTGTAGCGTGGACGCCATGCCATGCTAGTAGAGCAATGTTACAAACATGGTACAACAACAAACGCTAGGAAAAGAGAATGTAAATGGGTAATGGCAACTTATATTCCCTTGCCCCAATGGTGTAGCTCTTGCCTTGCTCAGTTTGTACCCTTACAAAGCATGTGCAATCCTGGGAACAATTCCCTGCTAAAGTTAATGGAATTTTATCTGGCCCCAACATGACTATCGACTCACTAAAATGGCAGTGCCAAAGAACCCGCACCAGCAGAATTGTGACTAAACAATGGAGGCCAACAATGTTTCATGTATGTTCTTGTTACTTACAAGATTTAAGTAAGGTTAAGGAAAAGTTAGGATGGACAGGAAACAGTCTGAGGATGGTGAAAGGGAAATCTTTGTGAAAAACTTTTCCAGGGTGTCCAGCTAAACTATATTTTTAAATTCCCTGACTTTTCCAGGTTTTCAGACCCAATTTACTTTTTCCCAGACCACTATTTATCGATATTAAGTATATTACGAAAATATTTTTTAAGATCACAGATTAAATAGGTCCCCTCCCCCCCCTAGATACATATACATTCTGAATTTGTGTCACTCCGGAGAAATGGACCATTTTAAGTTAAAAATAGATTTCAGTAAATCTGTATTGAGCCATTAAAAGAATGCCTAAAGCAAGAACGATTTAAAATAGTTGTAGGACAGAGTCATTCTTAGTTCCTTATACTTAAAATGTAGGCCTAGTCAAATTTTGCGCATGTGAAGAGCCATAACTCAACTTTAGCAGAAAGATGGAAAGACACAAAACTTACTTGATGACCTTGAGAAGTGATATTAGTCTGCTCAACATGGACAATGGTGTAAAAGTGATTCCAGATGGTTATCAACTGGAAGAAAAGTGTTATTTTGACTATTGTGAGTCAAAATATTTGGCTTTTTATAGATAAAGTGTAAAATTTTCACAAATTTAATAAAATTCCACGACTTTTCCCTGACCAAGCAAATTCCCGGTTTCCCAGGTCGCTGGACACCCTGTTTTCACATAGGTTATGCAGTTTATATTAAAAGTGGTTTTAGTTTTGGACTAAGTTTAAGCAAATATGTTAATTGATACTCAGACTAGAACTTACCTGATACAGGTTTGCTCGGTGTACTGGAGTTTAGGACTGATTTGAGTACAGGCTGTGAGCAATTACTAGAGTTGATCAAGGAATTGCTGTTACTCGCTCTAACAGCAGTTGGTTTCAACGGCTGTTAAACACAAAACAGGTCAATATAACGTAGACCAGTCAATCGGTAGTTTTTGCTAACAAAAAATCCGGGAGTTTTGAAATTTAAAATGGTCACAGAGTTCCAGGTCCTAAATCATTTTCAGAGTTTTCAACCTTGGCATGCGACCATCTTAGAAAAATGAAGACAAAAATGTATTTTTTTTATCTATATCTTCTTTCTGGTTGGTCTTATTTCCAAAATAGTAATTATCAATAATATAAAAAATATGGTTTTCTAAAACTTTTCTCTAAAACATTTTTTTCCCCGTTGGACAAATAGTGTCTAGCCTTCAGTAGAGTAGAGTAGAAAACATTCTGCAAATTTTTGAAAACTCTTGTATCTCCTAATTTTTTTTTCTCGTTATCTATTTATAATTGTATAATTGACTGGGCTAGTGGTTTAGGTTAGTTCATCAGATTTCCTTATATTAATGTTATTAATGACTTCCTGTAGAAATGGGAGTAGTGTGTTGATATAGAAATAAGGACAATGTAGAAGGCGAATCAAGGACCAAAGGAAAAGGTGTGAAAACAAAAGGGAAATTATGTCCAAAAATGCATGAAAATATTTTAGAAAGGATGAGGAAAAGTATTTAGGGAAGAGAAACATAGGTTCATAGAGAAGAGGTCACCGAACGATTGAATATTTGTTATTATACTAAAGAAAGATGAGAGATGATAGTGGTAAATACCTGGTAATGGCGTTCATTGATATGGAAAGCGACGGAGGAGTCTGGAGTGTAGAGAGTAATGTTTTTAAGAGTATGTTAAGTTTTATATAGATTGAGGAGTGATTTCAACTAAAAAAATGGAGTAAAGCAGGAAAGTGCTCTTTCACCACTAATATTTGTTAGGGTAATGAATGGAATGGCAGAGAAAGAAGAGGAGGAACAACTACAGGAAGGAATGAGGAAGTGAATGATGAGTTTAAGCATGATTAAAAGAGGTGATTGGTAATGACAAGGGAATAAAGCTTAGAAAAGAAATTATTCCAAAGGGAATATATGTGAAAGTAGTAAAGAGCATAAAATACTGGAAAGCAAGACTACGGTGAAGGGGGGGAGTATAGAGAATCTAATGAGAAGAGGACAGCAGGGAGAGTTGTTATATAGCTGTGTAAGAGACCTGCTATAGAAAAGAGAAGTGTCCTTGAAGTGTAAGAAAGAGCTGTACAGGGTGTATTTTGTACCCGTTGTAACATATACAGTAGAAACATGAACAATGAATATAAGAAAGACTAGGAGAGTGGATGTACAGGCGTTCACGAGACAGTAGAAAAAGCAAGACTGAGATGGTATGGGTATGTAAAGAGGATGGAGAATAAGCGAATATCAAAGATTTTTTTTACCTTACTTTAATTGGCACCACATCTTACTACCTATTCGGGTTAGACACCAAGTACTAATCATGCCAATGTAATAGGAATTTGGAAGGTTGAATAAATAGGAAGTGAACCCGCATTTGTGTGGAGGGAGAGTGGAAAACTATTTAGGGAAAATCACCCCCAGTTCACCCGAGCAATATTCAAACCTCGATCTTGTCTTCGGCAATCTAGCTCAACACAAAAATAGTGTTAGCCGACTACACCACCAAGGCAGGTAATATCAAAGCTAATGATGGAGATGAAGTATGTAGGAAAAAGTCCACAAAGGAAACCAAGAAAAATGGTGGAAAGAAAGAGGAAGTTGAAGGCATTTTCTAAACAGACCTGGCTACATGCTGGAAGCAGTTCTATCATTTCACATACCTTGAGGGGCAGGTCCTCTTTGCTCTTCTTCTTGTCCTCGTTGGAGCCAGAGTCGCTGGAATGGTTGTGGAGGGGAGGGGACGGGACAGGGGAGTTACCAGACGTTGTCGAGGTGGGTGTGCCCCCCGTGTCGTTGCTGTTGTTGCTATCTGTCGTCGCCGAGGACGGTAGACCCACCTGGAACAAAACTATTCATTACAATACCATTTTGTTGGAAGTATCACATTGCGCTTATATTTCAATTAATGTATGAAAGTAATGTCCTCATGTGCAAATTACCACTCCAAAGTTGACGACACAAGGGAAAAATGATAAAATATGTTCACAATAATAGTAAAAGTAAGTAAAACTGACAAAATAACTAAATGGACCCTGTTTCTGTTTACTTATAATAAGAAAATCTATTTTTCTATATAAACAGAAATTGGACAAAAATCCTTTCGGAATCAAATACCAAATGGTTAATTTTTTACATGAACACATCACACATATATCTTCCATGGTAATGCACACAGACTTTTAAATTAAATTAATGTATCCAGTCTTGGTTGTTTATTTTATTATTTTGGTTTTTGATTTAAGTCCAAAGATACTTTGTTTACTGTGTTGCTTTGCATTTTAAAGGGCACTCTTTTTAAAATATATATCCAATGAGAGGCCTTCCTCTCCCCCTATTGGACAGGCAGGTTTCCCCCCTTTTTATCTGCCACTACTGGCAGTTGGTTTATGAGTGAGTCTTCAAGAAGCAACATTTGTATTTTTTAAGTGCTCATAATAGTTTGGTGTTTGTATTTGTGTTATTAAGCCATGTCCTAATTGTTTGTTAGTAGTTCATTAGTGTGGAAGGTTGAGTTAGGCGATAAATATTAGTCGTGGGGAAAATAGAGCCTAAAAGAAGATGGCTTACAAGGACCTAGCTCATAATTTAATAAAGCTTGTCACAGCCCTGAGCTATGTGGGATGTTTATTTTAATTTATATAACTTTATTGGACTTACATGACTGAAAGGCTGGCTTAGCAAAATATGACTTAATGAATTAGAAAATATTGAGGAGGAATACTGAATATTCACTAGTTGTGGAGTAACGAAGCCAGATCTGCCTACAAAAGTCTTTCTTTGTTTTATTGTCATTGAGGCTGACACATTATCATCCATTTCGAAGGCAGTTACTTTGCCCGATGCCAGACCAAGCAGACTACATCTTCAGACCATCATAAACTTGTGCTTAGAGGGCAGCCATCGAGCTCAGGGTACCAAGATCGAGTTTTGTAAGGAGTTGTGAGCCATGACAATATTAAGTTTCATGACAAACAGTTCTTCTACAAGTGCGAGCATTCAACCTCTTATATTTATTTTATATTGCATCTCTCTTAGTGCTACTATTGAACTAAAATTTGAAAACTCCAATATCATTTCAAACCCAACCGGCTACCTTTCCTCCGACACTACCCTTCCTCGCAAACTATCCTGACAGATCTGACCAACAAAAGGGGGGAAGGTGACAGCTACATTCTTCAGGGTAGTCTTTCATTGTTCTGTTTATTTACAGTTTACTTCTTGATTATGTTGGATACAAGATTGTTCAAAATGTTTATATTTAGTTATTCATATTATTATTATTATTATTAGCACCATGTCTTACTACCCATTCGGGTTATACGCACTTACACTAGTGTATAATGGTAGGGTGATTGTGAGATGAACTGGAGGACCTACAGTTTAACGTGGGATCCAAATCATAGTGGAGGCCTGGCATTCCACACATCCACAAGTTGTGATTAATACATGTCTTGTCAGAGGTGAAGGAAGGGTTTGGCAATCGCATAAATCTGTGCCAGGACCAAGGATTGAACACTGGACCCCCAGCACAGAAGTCTGACACCCTAACCGTAAACCACCAGTTATTCGTAATAAATGTATCATATAGAAACTACATGGTGTTTGCTCTGATTTTATAAAATATAGCCTGGCATTGATAATGTTTACAACATGCTTGGCAAAGGTTGCTATCCCCAACTGCGTCTTCGGGTGTAGCGGGTTGCATCATTCGAAGTGCAGTCTCCTGGTGACGGTGGTGGTTAGGCACCAGTCCCGTGGGTGGGCTTTGCCATAGCGGTGGGTGTATACCATCTCGTGGAACAGCGATGATGAGGACGAGCCGATGGTGAGAGTTGAGAGGTATAAGGAGGGAGTCCCGGTAACACGTGTCGCGGTGGCCGGTAGGAAGTAGTCCCGGCAACTTGAGTCGCGGTGGGAGGTAGGAAATAGTTCCTGCAACATGAGTCGCTATGGGAGGTAGGAAGTAGTCCCAGCAACGTGAGTCGCGGCGAGAGGTAGGACGGTGAAAGGAGTCAACAAAATTGCTCTTAAAAAAGCTCTTTAAAAAAATGACACTTTATTTCGTTTGTTCGTAACGGTGGTTCGCCACTGAATCCGCTCAAGAATTCACCGTGTTATAAACCCTCCGCTGCTACCTGGCCTTGTCCAATAAGAGAAAAGGGAGCTTTCCATTAGTTCGAGAAAACGTGAGTGACATTGGCCGCCAAGCGAACCAATAGGAAGGAGAGTTCTCTTTGGCGCTGACTATAGAGGCGGAAATGTCACGGACGTCTTAAAGAACACAGACTGTGGGCCGGTCTAGGCAGTAGGGAGGGTGGTTGGAGTGGCCGGTGCATGTGCGGAGGAAAGATACAAGGGCCGATTGAACAGTGAGGCACAACAAGGTTAACCCAAGAAAGCTAAGGTGTTGTAGGAATTATGTCAAAAAGCTAAAGATTATACTGAGATGAGTATAAGTAATTCGATTGTTACCACCCCTCTGCTCCTTATTTATCTATGTAAC
>CABFOW010003703.1:37121-69337 GCA_902141385.1 Timema californicum | reverse complement strand
TGGTCTCGTGGTAAAGTGCTCACCTCAGGACCCAATGTTCGTGGGTTCAAACCCAGCTGGGGTTGACGGCTTTTTCTTGAGTGTTAAAAATCCGTTGCACAACTTCTTTCGCAGGGAAATAAAGGCTTTGGGTCCAATGTCAATTGTGGTATGTAATTTCCCGAATTTCACCAATTGAAATTCTAGTGTGATGATGTATTGGTCAGTTCAGAACTAGCACTTTAAATACCTCAAATAAATTAAAAAATGAAAAAGATTTAATTTAAACTGTCCCCCAGATTCCTATAATTGTACCACTTTAATGCCGTCTAAAAATTCATAAAGCTAATTTGATAAAAAAAAAACACTACATTTGGCTCGTCTCATCTAGTTAATACATTTAAACTAACAAATTTTTAATTATTATTGGTTTCAGTACCGCATCTTACTAGTTGTTCGGATTACACGCATATGTATTAATTAAAACTAATGTTTAAATGCTGATGAAGTTTAAATTTAGAGAAAATTGAACCAAATTTGCGTGGAGATTTAGGAAAAACCAGCCCCAATAAACTCAACCGAGATTCGAACACCAACCACCAACCTCTGCGACATAGAAAGTCCAGTATATCACGAGAGTGACACCTTAGTACATTTGACCACCGAGGCGGATAGTTCTAGACTTTTATTAATTAATTAAATTGATGATATTTTACAGTAAAAATAGTTTTATTAGTATAGGTGTTTATACTATCCATCAAAGTGACTGTTAAAGATCACATGAATTGACGTATGAATACGTGAAAGCAGCTCTAGTTACTTTTTCAGCAGTCAGATAGAAAAATGAAATTAGGACTGTTTTTTACGGGGTTACCACTACATACACTACTCATTCGGGCTATAATTATTATTATAAGAAAGGTAGAATTTAAAACAATTGTAACAGCATTTTTACCAATCGAGAATAGGGAACAATTTAGGTTTAGGCTGGGATTCGAACCCAAATCTCCCCATCACTATGTGGGTGAGTTGCGGCTAGTCCTGAAATCGTGTACAAGTTACGGCCCGGTTTTTTGAGAGACACGTACGAATTGCGGCCCACTCACTTGAGAGTAAGGTATAAGTTGCGTTCACCTAATTAGCAGTTTTCAGTGTGTCAAGCTGTCTTAAATTTCAGATAGAAACTATCATCGTCTCATATCGACATCCCTCGTAATGTCCAAACTTCCTCAGTTTTTTATCGCTCGATGGTTTTGTCGAAAATTTGAGGTTTGTTAGGTTAAGTTAGGTCAACAGCCCGGGCCGCAATAAGTACGTGGCTCTAAAAATGTGGTGCCGCAATTCAACTGTCTCTTTAGAGGTAAACAGCTCGTGTGGCAGCAACTCAATGGAAAAACGAACAAGACAATGACTCTTTATTCCACGTTTTCATCAATGTGAGTAAACAAACAAACTCATTAAATTACCCAACTACGTAAAAAGTAGCTTAACCAAGGACAGTAATAATAATAATAATAATAATATTATTATATAACCATCCCTAGCAACCAGATATTTACTTAAGGCGGCCGCGTTAGTCAGCGAGAAAATATCAAACTCGGTCAGGTGACACAGCTTAAAATACAAAGACCTGTGTCGTTTTCTGGAACTATTTCTCTATTAAATCTCCTTATACTTCCTCTCACCCTTCATATACAAACACCCTTGGTCATGTCAATAAGAAAGAGAGGAAAGGTAGAGAGGAAAGCTCACTGCTAGATCTCAAATATCTTAAACATATGATATTGTAAGCCTAGCAAAAAATACTTTATTTATTAGAGGAAGCCTAAATCTAGAGCAGTAATTTTATCAATCCTAGTCTCATATCTCCGCATATATTATTAAAAAGTCGTTGAAAATGAGCACATTTTCACATTTTTTTTTCTCACTGACAAAGAAAAAAAAATTCTTGAAGTTTATTTAAAACTTTTTTTTCTACACAATCCTCAACTTAGTCTATTTGGATTATTTACGAAAATGACCACTAGGAATCTTCCTTCTAGGATGTGGATTTAAAAAAATCTGAGGAAGCTTATATCTATTTAGAATAGAAAACAAGAAAAATATAGTTTTGAAATGAATGTCAAATTTGTCCAGGCTCATTTAGTAGAGTGAGTGTTTATATTAATCAGCGGAAGAGGGAAGGTGCTATAAGGGCCAGTCTTATGACTACTGCATAAATATTGCTATCGGGAGGCTTAAGTTTGCTACTAGTTAAAAATTATCAGCCACTTTAATATTTTTCGCGTATTATGAACTTAATTTATCTGCCGGATTGCTATCCGTAGGATAAATATATTTGGATTCAGAAAATGCAAGGTTGGTACTGTTTTTACTGGTGCGCGCATGTGTATAAGCCCCGATGCTACCATTAAAACCTAGCGAGTAGTGAGAATGCTCAACATTTAATAAATAATGGCGGATAAACGGGTGCGAGTAAACAGATGGCGTCACGTGGGCGTAGAAGCTAAGATGTCTTGCAAGTACTAATTTCGGTGTCTGCCAAAATGTGAGCAATAGTTGGGTACAACGATCACAAAATTTCATTTATTGCACTCACATTTAAATAATTGGTTCTTATATAACTATAACTCTACAAATAGCTTGTCAGTTTGTATAAAAGTGTGAATTAAATGTTGTTTTTTATTTAGCACCGCGTCTTACTACCCGTTCGGGTTATACACGTAAGTACTAATTACACTAATGGATTAGGAATCGGGGAGGTTAAATTTAGAGGAAGTAAACCTGCATTTTAATAAAGGGAAAGTGGAAAACCATTTAGGAAAACCCACCCCCAGTTTACCCGTCCGAGATTCGAACCTCGATCTCCCCGTCCCCGGTGGTCTAGCTCAACACGACTGGCGCGTTAGCTAACTACGCCACCAAGGCGGGTATTTAAATGTTATAACTTTATATAGTTAGAGCCTGGGTCTGTGCTTACTAAACATGTGGCCAAGATGTTAACCTAAAACAGATTCTGACACGCGTAGCCTCATGAAAAACAATGCGTCACTATGGCAACAACCATTTTAACTTTCAGGTACTTGAACCTCCCGGTAAAAACTGGCAGATAAATGCTATTTGACAGTCATAAGACTCACTTTTTACTTATCTACCAGATATACATATTTATCTGCCAGATTAATATTTATCCATGAGTCATAATACCGGCGCTTAGAAGGTAAACTAGAGGCCTCACAAGTTAAAACATTAAGTTTCTTCCCTCTCTTTAATATTTCGTGCATTTGCGTCAAAGCAGTATTTTGGTGCTTAAGGTGAGGTGGAAAGGGATCCGATTAAAGGCTGGTGAGTTTCCAATTTTTATAGTAAAAACATTTCCTTGTCCAAAATAAACGAAATATTGATCCAGTAGCAACGTTTAGTTTAATTCACTTCACACGGTGATATCAAGAGTTGTTGAATATATGTCAAGGGTGTCCTGGAATATAAGGGTTTCCTGTACAAATCCCTTATGTCAATATTTTTGCGAAATTGAGTTGTCTACACTGGTCCATATTTCATCATGTTTTTTTTAGATCATAGAGTTTCTCACTAAAACACCATTTGTCCATGACTTAGATGTTGAAATAACCTCGATTCTGAAAAAAAAACAAAAAAAACATGTCAGTACGGTTTTCTTTTAAGAACCTCACTTATTAATGATATAAGGTGTTTTTTACCAGAAAAAAAATTTACAGTAGTATAAACATGGCTAATCAGTTCTCTTATGAACGTCAGCTTCCTGCTGAAAATGTAAATATTCCATTGAAACGCAACGAAATTTGTAATGTATTTTGAATAAAACATTATAATAATTTTTTCGGTAAAAATATTATCCCAAACACACCTTATGTAACAAATATTTCTGCAAAAATACAATAAGTTACAAATATTTCCGCAAAAAAAAAAACCATTTGTCAAACACAAATAATTTCTTAAAGACCCATAGAGCTAAATTTATGTTGAAGTGATGTATTCAAACTATGGCCAGAATGATGACAAATACCCCCAAAAATAATAAAATCATTTACTGTAATAATATCAAAGATGGACGGTTTTCATTCCTCCTGAAAATTACTCAAAAGTGACAAAAGGGATATTTACAAGAAACCCTTCAATTTAATGACAACTTTTTATCATAATTTAAAAAGTGTTGTCATATATTGCCACTATGCTCATGACAGATATTCAACAACTGCTGATATCACCAAGTGAAGAAAATTAAACCAAACGTAGCTACTGGAGCAATATTATATTTATTTAGGTCAGAAAAATAGTTGTATATTAAAACTGCAAAAACACTAGACTTAGCTCGCGTCCCCTTCCATTTCACCTTAAGTGCAGCAAGTTAAAATGCAACCCGCTTCACTAAATAACTTTGGAATCCCCAAGAAACCAACGTTGTTAATTGAAGAACATGATAACGTGCTATATAACTATATGTTTACATCAGACGGAATAAAACCAAGGTCCCCTGAGTTGTGGTCAGCCACACTAGCCACAAGGAGGAGCGAGAAGCAAGCAAAATCTGCGAAATATTTAATTGAATACAGAACATATTTTGCAAAAAAATAATGGAATCTATTACTGAACGTATTTGCTGATCTCAGGCATTAGACTGTTATTAGGATGGTTTTGACTATTTTTGTTTTGCGGTTAAGAAAATCAAGGAGTAAACCTACCATAAAAAGTATGAGACACGTTGAATACGTTCAGAAATCCTGCGTTATTTAAGAAGTGATTAAAAAAAATTCACACTCAAATAGAGGAGAAGTGTATCATCATTTTCCTATATTATTTAAAATCATACACTTTACGTTACAGAAAGAAACCATTATCCGTTGTTAAAGAGACCGAAGCATCCTCGGATAGCCAAAAACTCGAATAACATGGAATACAATGCATAAAATATTTAGCACCGCGTCTTACTACCCGTTCGGGTTATATGCTTTAAGTACTAAGTACACTAATGGATTAGGATTTGGGGAGGTTTAATTAGTGGAAGTGAACCCGCATTTGCGTGGAGGGAGAGTGGAAAACCATTTAGGAAAAACCACCCCCAGTTCACCCGACCGAGATTCGAACCTCGATCTCCCCGTCCTCAGCAGTAGAGCTCAACACGACAAGTGCGTTAGCCAACTACGCCACTGAGGCGGGTAATACATAAAAGGTTAGCTAATCTATTTAGTTTTGTCTATAAATAATACCTGCATATTTTCACAATTAAAGAGTGCAAGGGAAAAAGGAGGAAAATGCTATATTAATTCAAATTGAGTTACCATATGTTAGACAACCATGATATATATTTAATTAACTTTAGACTATGGTTAAAATAGCTATCTGTCATTTTATAAAAAAAAAGTTAAAGGTATTAAAATATAAAAGTTGTTTTCATGAAAAACGTGTGTAATGTTACTTTCCTACTTTTTCCCTCGTATCCTTCAATTAATATATGATTTTAATAAATTTAACATATCAAATAATAAACTACGTTAGGGTTTAGTACATTTTAGTATCCTTATAAAACTCGAATGACGTAAGAAAACAAGCTAATATTCTAATTCAAAACACTATTACATTATAGCAGAAAACAATTCCCAAACTTTTTTTTGTATAATAACAAATTTAAACACATTTTTAATTTTTTTGTATAAACAAATACATTTTCTTATGTCTTCCGGCAAGAAAAGGCTTTTTAACGGCGTAGTTTATCAAAGGTCTAAGGAGCCCTACTAACTCAAAGCTGTGGACAAAAATGCTGACGGCGCCACAGTACAGTGTAAAAATAAGTCATCCGAATATTCATTCTGCTACTCAAATTAGATGACTGAACCAGTTTATTTTTTAATCCTGATCCTTTCTTACACAGTTCTCACGAAACATAAATTGTTTGGTTTTGCATCCTGGCAGAACCTTTGATTAACGGGACTCATCATTTGTTTCAAAACCCGCCTCGCTGGCGTAGTTGGCTAACGCGCTAGTCGTGTTGAGCTCGACTGCTGAGGACGGGGAGATCGAGGTTCGAATCTCGGTCGGGCGAACTGAGGGTGGTTTTTCCTAAATGGTCTTCCACTCTCCCTCCACGCAAATGCGGGTTCACGTCCTCTAATTCAACCTTCCCAATTCCTAATCCATTAGCGTAATTAGTACTTAAAAGCGTATAACCCGAAAGTGTAGTAAGACGCGCTGCTAATATTATTATTATTATTATTTTGATTCAAAAAATATTATGAATAGGATAAATTATTTCAACTTTAAAGACGTTTCAAGTGGATTAACGCTGCTCTGAGAACAAAGTAAATTGTTTTAAACATAGATCCAGCTTTCTTTAAACAAATAAAGCATTTTTTTGTCAAGGTTACAATAATAAAAAATTAAGATAACTAAAGCTTGATAGTTTTTAATTATTTAAAACTGTCCTGATGAAAAATACATGAGTGTGAGGAAATTTCCCTTCAAGTAGACGGTGGCCTTAAAACGTTTTTGATCAAATCTCAAAGATTTTATCTGAACAAGACTTACTGTAGATTCCCACGTTCAATTAAAAACAGGATCAGAACAGAAAAATAATCACGTGACGAGTTCTGAGCCAACCAAAAGATTTCAGAATCATCTGCGTCGTCTGCTCTGCGCGTCTTGAGATAACCTGAACTTTTCTTTATATGCGTGACCACATCAGTTTGGGAGAACCAATAAATCTCATAACACAGTGCCAGAATCAGTGCGTATGCTCCTTTAAAGAGAAGTACAAGCAGACAGCTGCATCTACTGTTGGCAAATTATTTGAAATAACTGGTTAAATTGAAAGAGATGGTGTCATTATTGTTCTGTTTGGTTTAGTTTCAGGGCCAAACACAATAATTAGAAAACATCCATCGTGATATTATTCTTAAAGATGTGTCTATCCACTAGAAAATCAAACATGTCGATACTCAGATGTTTCTAGTTAGTGTTGAAAAACAATCACTGGCTTTAATACATTTCTGTTGTGAATTGTCACGGCACTCAAGCAAACTGATCTCGATTTCCGGCCAAATGAGTGAGTCAAGCTTTACACAATTAACTTTATCGGGGACAGTACGCTTATTAATAAAAACCCAGTCCTCGTACTTATTTGTAGACAAATATTAATGTTCAAACAAGAGCGTAAAGAGGCATTTGGTGGAGCGGTGGGTTGCACTAAAAAGTTGACATAATATGTGGACAATGTTTAATATAACTCTCTCTCTCTCTCTCTCTCTCTCTATATATATATATATATATATATATATATATATATATATATATATTAGAGGAGCTTGGGAAGGAAGAGGATTAAAATATTAGATGAATCGAAGGAAAGAAGAAAATCCTGGGGGAGCTGAAGGAGGGAGATTACAGGGACCTTGGCTGTCTATGTTTACTGACAAAAGTAATTGACCCGTCGTGAGACAGAACACATAATAGTAGTAATAATGATAATAACTACTATTTCAATATCATTTATTATAGTGCTGGACAACAGTCGTGACCGGTGACAGGCCAGCACTTAAAAGTACACAAGCACCATAAAAGCACGTATAATAACACAATTAAATAATCGATAGTATTTAAATAGTGATACATTCTGATGCATAATTAAAAAAGGGCTTAGTTATTAAATGATAGATCATAAAAATAATTAATAGTTAACTTGAGAGTAGTAAAAGCACAAGTATTTAAAAAACAGTAAGAATAAGCAAAAAATAAAACAATAATGTACAGTAAATTTAAATATTCGAGGTAGAATACAGATATAAAAAACAGTCACGTTCTTAAAGGAAGAGGTAATAAATGTAATAAGTCCTAGTAATCTCAATCATTGGGATAATATATGGTTAACATGATATTGGAAGTGGAGTTTATTGCCCAGGAGAACACCCAGATCGTTTATATAGGAGGAGCGTACTATATTATCCTTGACCAATCTATAAATAAAAAAATTTGATTAGTTTTTCTAGTAAAAGATGTAGATTTGGTTTTAGATTTATTAATATACATTGCATTTTCAAGAGACCATTGTAAAATACCATTCAATATGTCGTTCTGTAAGACCATAAAATATGCTGTTGATTTTATAATTTTTACATCATCCGCCAAGAGTAAATAGCTAGATGATTTTAAATAGTTACCAATGTCATCCATAATAAGTATAATTGTAATAATATATGTTGAATAGGGGTATATAGGGATGACTCGCTTTGCTTGTTGTGGGCTCCACCCCGATACCCCCAGTAGGTGTAAACTAATGTAATTCCAGCGGTGTTTAGAAAGTTGATTTATTTTTACAATTTTATGATTCTAGCTGCCCCATAAGTGTGTCAGAAAATTTAAAAAATTCGTGGAAAATGTGCAGAATTTACCTAAAATCAAAGAATCTAGACTTTATGCAATCCGGTTTTTTGATAGGTCTTACCGTTTAGCCACAAGATGCCTCCAAAGAAAGGTCCGCATTGACTTTAAAGTTACTCCGCCATTTGGAATTTTTTTTCGGGGGTTAAAAATTAAATTTTTTTGTTTTTTGGAATTTTCCCGTCGGTTACAGGTTGGAAGCTATAAATTTGCCAAATTTCAAGTTTCTAGCTCATCGGGAAGTGGGTAAACGTTAATGTCAGTGAGTGAGTTAGTCAGCCATGTGGCTTTATGATGTGATGTGTGTGTATGAGGGGAATGGGGAATATATACTAAATTAATGCTAGCATTACCAAAACCCTTTTGTTAACAATTAACCTTTCATTAATAATGAGATATGACCTTTAGTTAATAAACTTTATTGAATATTTTATTTTAAATTAATACTGTAGTACTCAAATTTAGAAGTTCTCAACGACCAAAAACCCGCTCCATTTGACTCGAGATCAAAGGCATTAAGCTCGCTTGGAGAGGTACTAGGGTTTTGAACACAAATACTGACTAAATACGATGGGGATTGTATTTTTAATATGTTATCTTTTCATTATTTTCAACTAATGCAGACTCATTTCCTATGAACATATTCCTCACTAAAAATACCATATCATATTAAAGTTTTTAATCGCATTGGTCAACGGTCCTGCATTTAAGGTTCATTAATTTAAAAATGGAGAGGGGGGTAGCCACAGTTTTTAAGGGGTATTTGGGCCCCCGCAACTGCCACCTTTCTGTGCTTCTTTGGTTTAAGACAGCACCCCCTGGAAATAAAATAATGATCTCGTAAACTATATATATTCTTATGAGTTGTGGTTTATCACTACAAACAAGTGACTTTCAACATTTTCCAACTCACAGTACACTGAACGTGGCACTAAAATTGTCAAAGTACACCATTTGTTGTTAAAAGGGAAGACTATATCATTAAAATAATGTGTATTAAGATTGGGTTTAAAAGTTCTATAACTTAAATTCTAATTATTGTGTTAATTAAAAAAAATATTGTTGATTATGTATTTAATAAAGATCTATTTTTACTCCTAACATTTTTTCTCGTTTATTTTTTATCTTCACCCAAACTCCCACGGTACACTCCCTGACCCTTCATTACACACCGGTTGAAAAATGCTGCTGTAACCACTTAAACAAGAATATGGACAACTTTATTTTTTAGGATCATAAAGTTATGCTAGGTCTCACGATAAAAAGAAAAAAAAGAACCATCCTACCGCGTAACATTGTATTTCTACGAAATGGCACTTATATTTCAGCTCATCATCATTAAGTCCCTTTTAGTAATGAACATTTAAAATAGCAGATGGTTCTTGTAAGTTTACTAGTATGCACAAAAAATATTGAGCAAAATATTTGAGTGGATCTCACCCGCACTAGTGGGCACACGGACCAAGGCATCAGTCACGTCACGTTTGGTTTGACGTTGACGCGGAGGCTGGTGTTTGGATCCCGTCCGGGAGTACTTAGGATGCACTTGATCTCCCTCTTGAATATTTTCCCTCCAAATCTCCTATAATCATCATCATCATCATCATCAAACTATAATATCTAACTACATGTCCTACCATGTTAACTCCTCTTTGATGAATACTTTTCTGTAGTTACCTTCCTTCATTTTCTTTTATTAGCACTTTTGTATTTGATACCATCGTCATCCATGATATTTTCAACATTCTTTGGATGATTCTAAAGGTCACAAAGAGCCACATTTGATTCATAGCGTTTAAGGCCCTTTTTCGCTTCCAGATATTAATAATATTGCGTGTCTGGGCTACTTCATTTGTAGTCAAGTTTGCAGAAAGATCAGCCAGTATTAATGTACCGTTTCCCAGGGGACGTCTGAATGTACTAATAGTACATCCTTTCTGTGGAGCATCCTTTCATGTCCCGATGAGATGAGGTGATGGTGATAGAGAGTATACGGGTATGGAACCAGTGGAAACACTTACACCTAACTTAAAACTAACTAACCAAACCCTGGTGACCATTGGGGTAGCTCCCCTTTCGGGGAAATCATCTAAGGTACCAGTCGTGAATCGGAACCGGGTACCTTAGAATCGTAACCAGGTGCACTGACCACTACACCACGGGGCTAGTGCTTCCATATTATATGCACAAATAAATTAAAGGATAAAGAAAGTACAATTTAGATATACCCGCATTTGCGTGAAAAGAGAGCGATACATAATTAAGTATAATGGAACCTCGTTCATCCGACCTATTTGGGACCGGGTGTCATCCAAGATAACTAAAATCGCGATGATCGGTGAACTATAAGTAAAATGGCAGCGCATATCAGCACGCTGGGAAATCTGACCACAGAACGCATCTTAGTATAAATGTATCCAAAACTAAGGTGATAGGATAGTAACGGATCAGGAAATTATTGTCAACTTAGTATAAATTGAAAACTTTTAGAAGAAACGAATGATTTTGTGTATCTGGACAGAATGTTCTGTAAAATGGAAGGATAGATGGTGAAATTGACAGAAAAGTGAAAGCATCTAGGGAGGTAGTTGGATGAATGTTGACTATTGTAAATAATGAAGTAGCGTCGAAAGAGCCAGAGATGGCAATATATTAAAGCGTGTTAGCGACAACATTGTTTTATATATGTCAAAGTGAGATTTTCAGGAGAAACACAAGAGCTAGATGAATGCAGTAGAAATTAAATGTCTAAGAAAGGTCTGTGGAGAAACTCATATGGACAGAGTCAGTAATTGAATATGCGATGAAGGAGAGTGGTTTGAAAGGGATTCCAAAATGCTAACGTGAAAGAAGCTTCATACGTTGGTTTGAGCATGTTGAGAGGAGGAGGGTGGATCGAGTGATGAAGTAAATATAAGAAGGTAGAGTGTGTTGATAAAAAAAGAAGAGGTAGGCCATATAAGACGTGGCTATATGTTGTAGATGAATGTATGAAAAAAAGAAAAATTAAGAGTTTTAAGAATAAAATAGCATGTATGACTCGGTGTATGGATGTTGTTGAAGTGAAAAGAGTAAGCAAGGATAGTGAAGTGTGGAGAAAGTTAGTGAGGATGGATTAAGAACGGAGTAGTTGTTTTTTGAGCTATATGTACAGTTTTTTGCCTAACCCGTAAGGGATTGGCGTGATTGGGTATGTATTATGGTGATATTAATCAATTTCATTTAAATTGCTAACATGGGGAAATATCATGTTACAACGCAACACTTTTTGAAAGTCAAATCATAAGACTGGTATTAAAATGTAGCCCTAGATACATCTGACATATCCATTGACCGGACTTTCAGTTCTCTTTCATGTGGTTTAAGTATTTATTTATATTATTTGATAACTAACTCTGTAGTCTAGTGGTCAGATATTGTGGCTACAGATCCAGAAGTCCCAGGTTCAATCCCCGGCATTTTCAGATTTTTTGTGAAGCAGTGGGTCTGGAACGGGATCGACTCAGCCTCGTGAAGACAAAAGGAGAAACTTGAAATTAAAAGTGGTGGCTCCGGTCTAGAAAACTGAGATTAATGACCAGAAGCAAGGCCGTAGCGAGCCAATAATTTCAAGGGGCGGGGGTTAGTGGGCACACCCCCCAATTGTCGGAGGTTAGAAGGAATTCTAAATGGTAAACAGTTCTATAAGCTATCTTAAGTGCTTTTTATGGTAACACAGCCCCCTAATTTGTACTTGTACGTTAATTTTGATATTGTTTGAACCATAAATAAAACCATACATATTTTGTTCTCAAGGTTTCGGTGGAGGAGGGGGCTAAAAGCATAAATAATAGCTTTGAATATTTGAATCTTAGATATGCAATCCCTTACAATTATAATAATTGTACAAGTGGCAATAATAAACCAACTACCAAGTCTTAGGTGGCTGCGTTATCGGATAGCTCGTGATCTTAATAAAATCACACATTTGTAGCTGATGATTTCCGCACGTCCATTATGGACTATGCCTTAAAATGTGAGTGAAAAATGACCCTGACAACGGGACGATTCCTGGATATCTAAATGGTTATAGCATTGACGTACTAACCCAAAGGTCCCAGAATCGATTCCCGTGTCCAGGTGTCATTTTTCAATTTTCAGAATATGATATCTAGATGGAGTAATCCTCACTAAAAGCATAAAAAATAGCTTTGGCTATTTGACTCTTAATTTTTTTCTATCTAACTTCCTCCATAATAATGGGGGTGACTTTCCCTTTTCCGGCCCATTGCCATATGTTTGTTGGAAATTGGAATGTTTTGTTATCAGGACCCAAAAAATGAACAGGTGACTGCCTTTTTGTTGCCTCCTCTTAGAATGTATGAGAAATGAAACGAGTCCTTGAAGAGTACTCTTTTAATTCACTAGGTTTATTTGGTTTTCAGCGTACACTTTTGGAATTTTTTTATTTAATCAAGCTATTGTTTTAAAACGATTTATTGCCCCCAAAGATATCCCTGTCAGGATTAGATTTGATTTACTTTGTATTTGTCTATTTAGTTTAGAGAATGAGTTGTTAAAATTATGTGTTTTTAAATTGGATCATTTATTTAGTTGTCTATTGTTTAACTTTATATTATTGTCTTGCTCCAAATTGCTTATAATTTACTTTTCGCCCCTTCTCTTCGTTGATTATATCTGTATTATTTTATTCGTATAAATAGTAATATTTTCATGTGGGGCAAAAGTCTCCCCTTGAACATATCGACTTCTAGACTTGCCATGATATAATTTAGATGTCAACTATTTTTTTTAAATATGTTTTTGATTGTGTTTGGATCTTTTTGCATATAATATTATTTCATTAATGTTTTTAAATAATTTGTGGGTAGAATTAATTACAATTACATCAAGATCTGTTAATATGATACCTTAATCAACATGGACTAAATGTCAGAATCATCTTGCCTCGTTTACCAGAGGTTCAAACGCCCTTGTGAGTTTATAAGGGCTTTTTTTTTGATAAATGGATTTATATTCTTGTGCGCAGATTTATATACAATTTTTCAGAATTATACCTTAAATATTTCAACCCTCTTAGTGTTTTTTATCACCACGTTTTATTACTTGTTCAGGTAATACGAAATGATAATTATTTTAAGAGGGTATGGATGAAGAAAGAAGCATTTTAGTGGTGATCTACTCGCATTTTCTTGGAAGGAGGGTGGGAAAGAATTGGTAAAGACCACCCTCAGTAGATACTAACCTGATTAAAACCCCGATCTTCATGTCTTCAGTAGGCCCTGTATAACATAAGAGTGGTGCCTTAGAACATTCGACCATATTAGTGTAAATTAAAGTTCGTACAGCCCAAATGGGTAGTGAGACATGGTGGGGAAAGGAATAATATAATGTAGGGAAAAAATTAATTTAAATAAAACAAAGACTACGAAATATTGGTTGGCAGAAAATACATGTTTGTCCTTTTTTATTTTGCCAACGTGCTTCGGTGGTCAAATGGTCTAAGCCAGGCATCACTCACGCGCTAGTCTGGCATTCTAATAACTAAGAATTAAGTGTTCGAATCCCGGTCGGGTGTATTAATGGGTGTTATTCCTAAGTAACTTTCCGCTTTACCTCTCCATGAAAATGAGGGTGCACCTCCTCTAAATTACACCTTCCCATTGTTAACACATTAGCGTAGTTAGTAAACACCCGATTCAAAGTATAAGTAATTTAAATACGACATGGGGAAATCGGGGTTCTAATCGTTGTTGGGTCTAAGGAGGGGGTATTTTTCCTGAATGGATTTCCACTCTTCTTACACGCAAATGCGGGTAGATTACATCTAAAATACTTCCTTTCTCATCCCTACCCCATTAGAGTAGTTATCATAAATGCATTTAAGCTGAACGGTTAGTAGGACGTGGTGATGATAGTAATAGTAATAATAATAATTAATAATAAATATTGCTTGTGGCCTTCTATGCTTGATTCACTATGCTTACTGGCCCAGGAGTTATAAAAGGTCGTATCACAATTTTATACTGTATTTAATTAAGACTCAAAAGACATGAAAATGAAACTACCTCTTAATAGTTTTTATACCATTAATTTGCCTTGACCATTTGTTGCTCCTCTGTTGATTTTCCCTCTAAACATTGAGAACCAATATACCCTATGATATGTATGGCATTAAATGCAATATACCATGAAGAAAGATAATTCCAAATTATAAATTACATGGTTGATTGATGTAACTATATATCTTTGTAAGTTTGTTTTTTGGACGCATTGCGTTGTTTTTAAATGAACTATAACATTTAAGGTTTGGCTTATATTCGCGCACAGTATATAGTTAATAGCTAATAGTGTATAATTTTCACAGAGTATAAATCATAAAAAAAACTTTATCTAATGGCTACGTGTACTTACTAATCTTTTTAATGTATTCATATGAGGGAAATCTTTTAGCTACTTTTTTTTAAAATAGAAAAGAGTATATAAATCATCGCTATTTTTAGTATTCCTCCTTTTAAAGATATTCTTTGAGTTGGTGTGTATGAAATATTCTAAAATCACTATTTTTAATTTGATAATTTAATGATCGTAGCCTATTATACTTTAGAAAATAAAATAAAAGGGGTAAATACCATACCTATCGGCTAGTAATGATCTTCAAGCATGTCTAAAATCCATTTCTTCAGCATAATTCCATTTTTATTGGTTAATTATTTTTCTTACCAAACCATGCTTACAGTCATGCATAATAGAATAATATTTCAACTTGAGCAAAAGTAGAAATTATGCGTTGGTCACTTTATATGCAATATATTTAAATATAAATATACAAACATAATATAGCGGGAGAAAAGATTTAAGTGAACCCATTTTTTTTAAAGAATTGAATTGCATATATAAACACATTAGCACCGCGTCTTACTACCCGTTTGGGCAATACGCTTTAGTATTAATTACGCTAATGGTTTTAAGAATGAGGAAGTTTATATTTAAAAGTAAGTGTGCTCGCCTTTACCTAAAGGGAGAGTGTAAAAATTATTTGGTAAAACCACTCTCAGTACACTCGATCGATATTTGAACCTCAATCTCCCCATCATCAGCAGTCTAGTCTACTACGAGAGTTGCGTCTTAGAACATGCTCCCACCAAAGCGTCCATTAGGTGTTGGTTGTCTTGTATTTAGTATATCCCCACAGTTGAGATCTACTAAGGGCCAGTTTCATAGTCATACTTAGTACGCCTCAAGTGCGGCACTATACTAAATACAAGACGTCACCTACCTGAACTTGAATGGAATGGGGCAATTTCATATGCGAAACTGGCCCATTCCATTTTGGTCAAGGTAGGTGTCTTCCTGTATTTAGTATAGCGCCGCACTTGAGGCGTGTTAAGCCTAACTATGAAACTGGCCCTAAGTCTAACTATGAAACTGGCCCATTCCATTCTGGTCTAGGTAGTTGTCTTGTAATTAGTATAGCACCACACTTGAGACGTACTATGTCTAACTATGAAACTGGCTTTTAGTGTACATCCAGACCTACGATTGAAATTTTCTTCCAATTGAGCTTGACATTCAAAAGATAACGGCTGAAAAAGTGCAACCACCATTACACTATGTGAGTGTAGCACTCAAATTAAAATATCAATACACCGAGTACTTAAAATGGGGACGTGGGGAAGGCAAGAAAGACTAGTATTTTTATAATTTTTATAGCAAAAAAGTTTATGTTCAAAATAAACCAAAGCTTTTCAGTATAAACATAGTTTAATTTTCTTCATGTGGTGATATCAACAGTTGTTGAGTATATGTCATGAGAATAACGGAACTAGATGACAAACTTGTTAAATGAAGAGAAAATGCTGTCATTTAATATCAGGACATCTTTGATAGATATCAAACAACTGTTGAGATCACAATGTGAAGAAATTTAAACTCTATGTCTATACTGAAGCAATATTTGATTTATTTTGACCCCCAAAAAATGCTGTGTTATAAAAACTTCAAAAATACTAACCTTTTACCGTGTTCCCCACCCTAAATAAAAAAAAGTGCAATATCTCCCTGTAAAGTATTTTATTCTTATGAAATGTAAGTTATAACGCAGAATAATAGATATGTGTATGTAGGTTTTTAGTTTCACGTCTGCCTCGGTGGTCTTGAGGTAATATGCTCACCGCAGGAACCGATGTTTGTAGGTTCAAATCAAGCCAGGCTCAACAAATTTTTCTTGAGCTGTAGAAATCCGTAGCATTGGTCCCATACTGACTCTGATATATAATTGGAAGGTATGTGAAAATACCTTTCCTTGAAAAACAGTTAGGGCCTTCCGCTCTCACTCATAGAAATAATTTGTCGCTTATATAATCAATCTGTTTAGGAAGTGCACGTTAAATACCGCAAATTAAAAATGTTTCACCTCTTAAGGTGAGGGTGGGGGGGGGGAGGGGAGAATTAGGTGGATTGGGGGCTGCGGTGAGTTATCATTTGCTTCAGGGGGTCCACTGGAACCACTGGTGTGTGTATATATATTTATTATTATTATTATTATTATTATTATTATTAGCACCGCGTCTTACTACCCGTTTGGGTTATACGCACTTACGCTAATGTGTAATGGTAGGGTGATTGTGAGATGAAATGGAGGACCTACAGTTTAACGTTGGATACGAACCACGGTGGAGGCCTGGCATTCCTCACATTCAGAAGTTGTGATTAATACACGTCTTGTCGGAGGTGAAGAAAGGGTTTGGCAATCAGATAAATCTGTGCTGGGATATATATATATATAATCTTGCTGATTTCCTAAATATCCAAAACTCTATGTAAGCAAACATTTAAACCGAGATTATTCGATGTGGTAGGAAATTTGAATTGCATAGTTTACGGAAAAGACAACATCCTACATATCTTTTTCATATAAAAAAAAGAGTGGGCTAAAACGGAATGCAATGCGTAGGATGGGTCAGTTTGACCTCGTCTACACATGTTGGTCCAAACCATTAATACATTGGAGACAGATCATGTTTAATAAGATGGAAGCGACTTTTAAAAATAAAACTGAACTCAAGTTAGACAATTTAAATACTCGTTTGGTTAGTTTGGATTAGTACTGGTTATATATTCTCTTATATTAATAGTTTACAGAAACACGTTCGTCACTAAGAATGTAACTTTTCATCACATTACCTCACATCAAATCAACTTTGTAATCGAGTAGAATGCATTGTTTCCGTGAACCTTGGGTGACTTTAATTAATGGAGAGCAAGATCATTTATTTTACTTATAAAAATGTTTCAGATCCAATAGTCAATCCTCTCAGTAACCGGTTTCACCCCAAGGTTAACATTTGAATTTGGCAGGTAGCAACTCGAACCAGACGTCAAATCATGCTGAAGTTTTACTGTACCCTACTTTGGAATAAAGTGGAAATAACACAAGTGAAAACAACTAATATTATCTTTAAAAATAGAATAAAATTGAAAAAAATACTCGTTCTAAAATGCATACATAATTAAACTGCTCCGAATTTTTCTGCTGTAAAATGAATAATGCAGAAAACTCGCAATTAAATACGGTTTCTGGTTCAAGCTATATCCTGTTTTTAATATCCCCGGTAAAAGTTTGTGGGACTGAGGCAAAAGAATATTCATTTAGATAAAAAAAAAAGCACACAATAGTCAATGTAAAATTGATTTTACTACTTATTATGTTATTACATACAATCAATTCACATTGCTGTTTTTTCTAGCAGCACGTCTTAATTCTCAATCGGATTATACGAATATACTGTACCTGTTATATGTTAGGAAGGTGGAAATTAGAGAAAGTATATCTACACTTGCATGGAGGAAGAGTGAAAACCCATTTAATAAAAACACCTTAAGTACACCAAACTGAGATTAGAATCTTGATTTTCCCCTTAATCGGCAGTCCAGTCTACTGTGAGAGTAATGCCTTAGACCATGCGACCACTCAAGTGGGTCATATGCTGTTAATCACTAGATAATTTTCTAGAGTTTCAACATTGAAATGGGCTATATTTTTAGATAGAATGTATTTATAATTTGAAAAGCCGTGTTCTACATCACATGCTGTCAAATGACAACATTACAAATTTTCAGTTTCTGACTAAGAACTCTTCTCTTGTGACGGCATGCCGTTTCCTCTTAGGATGTATACCACTGCCCCGATTTTCCACCCGATCTACGTTCATTGGAAGATTTTTAATAAGTGTCGTTTTTAAAACTTACTCCAAACAAATATCCCACAGTTTATAATTTCTAAGAAACTCGACTCTCTTTCAGCAAAAAAAACTATATCATATGAAAAAAAGAGAATCCAAAACCGAAAAAAAAGCGTGTTCAGACGATTATTCATAAAATAGTCAATTATATGAGATATAAAATTAATATATTATATTCGCAATAACATTAAATTCATAATTATAAATCTCAAATGTATACTATGTTTTGCTATAAAGGAAAAGAAAAGGCAAATATACAAGATCCTGTTCTTAATATGTTTAAATCCTATCTTACAGTTCATTAGATCCACTATATCTACTCCCAAAAATAGTGTAGATTTTTACAGTTTTAATATTAATACAGTAATATTTTTAAATAACTTTTGTGTTACTCTTCACTTATTCTTTTTAACCTCATAAGGGGTTTTCCCTGTGAAACTCCAAATAAATTTTGTTTGAAGTCTGCTATCCAAACAACACGACCAGGCAGCTTGTCCTGTCAAATAACCAAACTTGACTAAACCATATCGATCTTAAGCAGTAAAAATACTTTGTTTGAAAAACCAAACGTTGGGTAAAACCAATCTCTCTCTCTCTCTCTCTCTCTCTATATATATATATATATATATATCTGTAGGAGCTAGGTTAATATTATAAGTCTGCCTTAACATCCATAAATGATGCAAAATTGCCGTTACTGTTATATCATGTTTTATTATATAAGTATTGCCTTTTAATATTTTATTTTAAAACTAAAAATGTTGTGGCTTAAAATCTAATCCATGCAATTAAAACTGATGATTAAAAAAAATCAAAGGCTTGGTTATGTTTCTTGCAAAAGAATTAGGACTAAATATTTTAGAAATATTAATCTAATTTTTTATCTGTGTCTCACTACTTATCCAGTTTAAATGCATATATATGTGTATGTATATATGAAAGAAGAAGGTTTGGAATTCTAACAGATATCAGGAAAGGAAGAAGCTACAAAAGTATGAAAGAATATGCTCAGGATCTAAGAAAATGGAAGATATCCAGTTGATACCTATAGTATGATTTGGGTAGGAAGAACAGTAGAAGTTAGTTACTAAAGTTACTTAAACAATGTTATTATATTCATACATAAAGTCATGTCATCTGCAGATGCTACTTTTTATAGGTATTATCACTACCTTATCAAATAATATAAGAAAATGTTATAAATTTTGGTTGAAAAGAAATATGTTTTGATTTTATCTACTGTTCTTCCAACCAAAATAAGGGTATATCTCAGGAGAGATTCACAGAAGAAGAAGAATGTATATAGATGTAAACTGAAAGAATTGTTAGGGTAAAATTAGGTAGACATTTGAGGAAATGATTTGGAATTTGCATGGAAGGATAGTGTAAAACCATTTAGGGAAATACACTTATCCTGGATTTGAACCTTGCTCTCCCAATCACCAGCGATCTAGACTAAAAGAGCTTGACATTTAGAACGTGTGTACACCAATGTGTATTAAGAGGTGTATAAATGTATATCGCCTCTTTACATTAATAAAATAGTCCAAGTTGAATTTACAAATCATATATTGAGTCACGCATGGTTTTTTAAGCATACTGATATACTGGAGGTTTTTTTGAGCTAATATATCTCGCTTCCTGACAAAATGACTAGCTCATTTACGTAACAAAACCATCAAGATCGCTCAGATGTCCTTGACTATTTATCAATCATACGTGCTGTTGAAAAAAAAATCAATTCCCATGTATGGACACGTAAAACCATTTTGTTTCTCAGCTATCATTTCTGACCTTAGGTTACAATTTTGATAGATCTTAGATAAATATAATGCTATTTGTTCATCTTTGGTTACTATACGTTTAGGTGTTATATTTAATAAAAATTTCCCAAAATTGTGTTCTGACCTGAACAACAAACTACGGTTTAAAAACACAAAGGTATTTTCAAATATACTCCAGATTCTATTACTAATGGATCACTTAGAATCGGGTACAAATCAGATGATCGAAAATTCGGATAATCAGCAGAGAAACTTTTAAGTGGGTTATCGTACAAGAATTTTTTTATTTAACACAATGATTGGATAACGTGTAACATTGCATGTGTAGAAATATAGCTTTTATTACTGTAAATATAAAATATAGTGTAACAAAAATATATGAGGCCTTCAGAATATATTATTTATGTACGAGGGCTCTTTTGGTCCAAGAAAAATTAGTAAACACTCTTCCAAGCCTACCCATTTTTCCTGAACCCATTTACCAAGACTATATATTTAAATAAAAGTCCAGAAGTGATTTTTTTCCTCCCCATTTGCATAACGTTGGGCTTAACAGTGAGTACCTGGGTTGACTATGATTTCCATCAGGTACCAATATAAAATGCGGGTATCAATAATCCTTCTAGAACAGAGACTAATTCTATACAACTTGATTAACATACAAGGAAGGTATTTTATGATATTATTATATTTTAATTATATTCCTGCACAAGATCAGGTTTGAAAGACTTGACTATTACGATTTTTTTAATTTCATTTTTTGGCAAGTTCCAACTATTCCAACAGGTTTTGAGATTTATATATATATATGAACAAGAAGCTTAATTGTTAGGTAACTGAAATAACACAATATAAGTTGATTTCTCTCTAAGGAAGTTGAAAGATATTTATAATTAATTTAATTTATGATCAGAAAATTAGAGGCTTGGTTCCAAATATGTTTATTTTCCAATACAGATCTCCAAATCGTAAAGAATTTAGATACTCATACCCATGTCAATATCTGGAATAATTATTTGTAAAATCTTATTATTTAAGTTTAATACAAGAAATCTTCTTTATTTTAAAGTAATAATCTTTTAATCAATGCTAAAACTATTTGATTAAACTTGTACTTATTTAATGTGTTGACAATAAGGTTTAAGATATTTCCACAAATATTTATCAAAGAAATAGTAATAATTATGGTGCCCAGGAATTTGTATCTTTTGACATGTTTATTCCCATAACAAGCAAATTTTGTGTGTAATTTTATTCAAATTTGTTATTTTTAAGTGTTTTTATCACTAGCAGATGCTTCGTGAACATTGACTCGGACACATTTAGTTCACACCATTCTCATCGGTCATATCTCTAATGAGCTATTTTCTCACTCATTATTCAACTTTTACTTTAGTAACCATCATACTAACCGTTCTGGTTATACGCTTATGAACTACTTACGCTAATGGTTTTAGGGATTAGAAAGGTTATATTATATTTAGAGGAAGAGTGGAAAGCCAATTTGGAAAAAATCTACCATTACACCCAACCAAGATTCTAACCTCAATCTCCCCGTCATTGGTGGCATAATTTATTGTGAGATTAGCGTCGTAGACCACGCGGCCACCGAAGCGAGTTTCTTCAACATTACAACCTAAAATAATAGAATAATTTGTTTTCTGCATTTCACTGCACATGTGGACTATCTGTATATTTATACACTAATGGAATAAGTAAGATACATTTTATAAACTGTAACGCCATTTTTATAGAGGTAGACTGCGAAAATATTTTGGGATAGCTATCTCTGAGCACCCGGTACCACGAACGGTGAATAAGACAAGATGATATTTTGATGCGTTTTTCCACGTGCCCAAATGGTGGCGATCAAAATAATTGTGATTTCCTTATAGAAACTGTAACCAATCCAGGATATTTAGGTTTAATGCCATGAGAACATAATATGCAGGTTATACCTTTCTTCGACAAAGGTCACCACCACCACACATCGAAGAATAGATGGACCTGTCCAGGATGTAGATGGGATATAGTCATCGACAAGAAATGTTCATGAATTTGAATAAGATAAAATGTCTTACCAAAGTCTATTCACTTCTAGCGCCCACTTCCAAATGTAACGTTCACTTGCAGAATCTGGCAATGCTTGTGGACACTAAAAGGGGTAATAGATGTTCAACTACAAATTGGATGAACCTGTACCGGATTAGCCACTTATATAAATAGTAAAAAATCAAAAGAGCCTCTCAAAGGAAAAAAAAGGAGAATCCGAGAAGAGAAGGTAAAATTAAAAGTTTCCACCTGAAGAGGCGATAGTAATTTTACAAATGGTTAAAGACTAGAGACAGGTTCCATTTACTTTCTCACAAGTGTATTACCTGATGATGTCATTCAATTTGCTAGTTTCACGTTTATAAGTTATAACGCAATTAAATTCAACATATTATACTTGAATTCGTATTCTTATTTCTGTTAAACTTCAGTGTGCTTTTATTTGCATTTATTACGGAAATATTTTAATGTGTGAATTATTCTCTTAGCTTGACCGTAGACCATCCAACAGAATAAACAAAGTATCAAAATTACCATTTTTTAATTATTTTTTTTGTTTATGTTCAGAACAAGCTACAACATTTATTACTACCCCGACCTTTCCCCTCACTTACACCACCAATGTAACTTATGTTGACAATGTATTGTGTTCAAGAACGCTCTTCTAAGATTGAGGTGAACTTATTCTCAGTTTGGACAAATATATAGTTTGAATTTGATCTTTCAGAACTCTTATCACCAAACTTATCTTAAATAGGTAATATAGCTCTAACCAGTTGACGCGATTCCTGATGACATCCAGAGCTAATTCAAATGATTTTATAATAATCGGATGGAAAACCTTTGAGATGCTCAATAATTCTCTCTGGACATGATCGTATCCATAATATGTTGTTGTCATGAGAGAGAATAAAATAAATTGAAATAGGTCAGAAGAAACATGGACTGTGAATGTAAGAGAGACTAGGAAAGTGGAGGCCATTGGAATGAAGTTTGTGAGGAGCATGTTAGCTGTCACGGGGAGAAACAGGATTAGGAGTGAAGTTAATCGGGAAATAGTGGGAATAGAGGAAATACATGAGATAGTAGAGGAAGCAAGTCTGAGATGGTATGTGTAGGTAATGAGGATGTTGGAGTACATGAGATAGTAGAGGAAGCAAGACTGAGATGGTATGGGCTATGTAATGAGGATGTTGGAGTACATGAGATAGTAGAGGAAGCAAGACTGAGATGGTATGGGCATGTAATGAGGATGGAAAAGAAAGGGTCCCAAAGAAATAGATATAAATAAAGTATGTAGGAAAAAGACCGCAAGAGAGGCCAAGAAAAAGATGTGAGGAGCAAATAACAGGAAGTGTGCAAGAGAGAGGAGAAGAATGAAAGAAATTAAAGGAGGAAGAGTGGTGGAAGGATAGAGGAAGATGGAGGCATTTTACTAAACTGACCCATCCACAGGCTGTAAACAGTTGATAATGATGGTAATTATAGATTAGGTCAAAAATGGCATCTTGGAAATGGGAATCGTGCCCTCTGCCATTGGATTAGAGCGTCAATGTTCTACCACTGAGCCATCCTGGCTCCTCTCCTATCCAGGACCACTTTTTCACTAGTGGTCGGTGTATTTGCCAACTACCACATATCGACTTAATACCCCAAAAACTAGTGAAAAATTGACCCTGAACCCGAGGTGATAACAGGATGGCTCAGTGGTAGAGCATTGAAGCTCAAAACCAAAGGTCCCGAGCTCGATCCCCGTGTCCAGGTTGTCATCTTTCACTTGATTGAATTTTATTCAGCTCTCAGTAGGCCACTTATCTTGTGAATTTCTTTCACGTATCAGTTTGTGATACACATGAATTAATAATAATTCAAATATGTTTGCATATAATGACCAAATTAACAATCTCAACGATAAAAGTCAGTGTTATTATTTTATTTGTTAATTTTAATAAAGGCAATACTAAAACTAGAACGTTTACAAAATTGTTAAAGAGAGAATACTGTAAGTAGTGTAAACAATAATTAAAAAGCTTTTTTACAGTATACTACTAATAATCATTATACCAGCAATAAATGGATAGTAATTTAATTCTAACTCTACATATTACCTACTATTATAACCGGCCCCGTGATGTAGTGGTCAGTGCACCTGGCTACGAACGTAAGGATCCCGAGTTAGATTCCTAGTTGGAACCTTGGGTGTTTTCCTCGAAAGGGGAATTACCCCAACGGTCACCAGGGTTTTGTTATTGGTAAGTTAGTCTTAAGTTTTGTTTAAGAGAATTCACTGGTTCCACACCCTCATGCTCACTATCACCTTCAACTCATCTCATCGAGACATGGAAAAGGATGGAAAGGATGTACGATTAGTACATTCGGGCGTCCCCTGGGTAATATTACATTAGTACTGGCTAATATTTCAACAAACTGGGCTACGAGTGATATTATTATTATTACCTACTTAATTACGGATATATTATTTTATTTATCATTTTGAGGGAGGTTAGACTTCCCTACTGTTCACCTTTATCTCTCAGACATATCCCTATGATTAAGGAAGATGAGGGAAGTTTTTGTATCATAGGATGGTAGCTTGAAGTCTTCACTAGAAGTCAATGGAATTAAATAAGTGAAATGATTTTACAAATAATATAAAAATAACAAAATTAAAATAAATCTATTGGACTTATCCCAAAAGTGTTAATTGACTTTAATACACATATTATTTTGAGTCCAACAAGCTATATATTAAACTGTTAGGTAACTTAAAGTACACAAAGGAGTTTCTAAAGTGCATTCTTAAACAATTTTTTCTCTTCGCAGTTTAGATATACCTTGAAAACAGCTTTGCCAGACATTTTAATAAGATGAGTTTGTGTTGTATTTATTTTTTAAACCTTGTAGGTAAAGTCTTAGCTTTCAAGTTTTTTTTAACACATCAAGGAGTGGTCAACTTATTTCTTATAAAGAGTCTAATCTATTCACCATAACCCGTTTCTTTACGTCCAAAACCAAGAATGCTGTTCAGAGGTATATGGTTTTTTTTAAATTGATACGTATTATACAAAGGGTTATTAACTACTTAGTTTAGGTGATAGGGATGAGAAGATTAATATAAAGTAAATTCACCAACACTCCCATTGGCGTAGGATGAAAAAATAAATCTTTCTCGAGGGAGAAAATATCACCTAATGCACCCGAGCAAGATTCGAACTCACATTCTAACCTCCTGGACCATATTCAGGAACGCCAGTATATCCCACCAGTGGTGTGAATTAATAACATTAGTGAAACACAATAGCCTGTAATCCAAACCTGTGGGCGTCAGTCTCATCCTGTCTGGTTTGTAGGGATAAGGAGGTAAGCTTATGAGCTGGATTGGGTTTACTGAAGTGTGTTTTCCCTACATAGTTTCCCACCAGCCTTCCACGAAAATGAAGGTAAATTTCCTAAAAAGGTGTGTGTGTATTCATTCACTTGAGCGTTCGTGCGTGGTGTGATTCGACTAGTTAATACCTGTTCACGAGCACACGCCAAGCCGAACAGAACGAGCCAAACGCTATCGGACAGCGGTTGGTTTTTTAAGGAGTTTTCAAATAAAGTCAAACGTCCGCCTGTGTTCAGTGGGTAAGTGTCTTCGCACCAGTTCGGACTGTTAAGAATGTTTGCTGCGAATCATGCTGAACAATGTTTGCGGTTAATAGATATATTATATGAAGAAAGCCCGGTGCTAGGTAACTTTCAACACGGAGAAGTTAACTAAAATTTCAAAGTCTTGAGATAACCTTCGTGTTGTTGTTTTTATTATTATTAGCACCGCGTCTTAATCCCCTTTCGGGTTATACGCACTTACGCTAATGTGTAATGGTAGGGTGATAGTGAGATGAAATGGAGGACCTAGAGTTTAACGTGGGATTCAAACCACGGTGGAGGCCTGGCATTCCCCACATTCACAAGATGTCTTGTCAGAGGTGAACCTTCGTGTTAAATTTTGGAAATGTCCCTCGTCTAATCCCCCTAACAGGTCTGTATTTTGCTGCCTACAATACAGCTTCATCATCCACATTTTCCTGTCCTTCTTTTCCTTCTTTTTTTTAATGCCCACAGCACACAGAACAAAAAATGAACCTGGTGGCACTATTAAATCCATTTTGAGACTGAGCTCTAGTACTTATCATGTTTGCGGAGAAATTGACGGAAACAAGTCGAGCACTAGCAACTGGTCCGAATGCTTGGAATTTTTGGACGTGTAATTTGTTCGTATTCATTCGGAGGGGTTTGTATTGTTCTATTCGTTCTAAGATAAATGCTCATATATACCTGTGAGCATTCCTTTATCTTTCTCGTATTAATTTCACCCTGTTGCTTCCTGATTTCCATAGCGGGAGTTCAATTGAAGATTTACGTGCCAACACCAAACGTTGTTCTTCATTATTCTCGCATTAACTGCATACTCTTTCCTCCTGCGTCTCGCAGCGGCAAGTCAAGCGTGAGGAGGATGTAGCCCAGATGCGCAATAGTAATATTATACTAAGACAGTTATCTAATTTTCAATTTCCATAGGAAGAACCTTATTTCATAGTTAGAAAAGTTATTAAAACTACTTTCACGTGTTTATAGGTCAAGTCACGTGATCTGCAGCAGTCAATTTTGATAGATATTATGAATACCTATAAAATAATACTAATTATATAGTAAAACGTTGTCATTGTTGACAGCAAAATTTATGCTTGTAATTTTATAAAGGTTTATTCGTAACAAAGTCATACTATAGCTATGACAATGAAACCAAACCATATAGTTTTAAATAATTAACTAAACCATCTTACAACATCACAAATATTAATGTCTTGAAATATGTTTTTTTTTAATATATTAATGGGAATCATTCATAGCTCCAGCTATTAGCATAAATCAGGAATATATTGACTGTAGTAATTGTACTGAAATCATGTTGATTTAAAAGTCGATAAGATCCAGTTGCGTATTCTGAAAAAATAAAAAATATTCTGTCTCTAAATGCTGCAGGAGGGATTCGGTGATCGAAGATCCTTAATCTCCCTTGTTCATGAAGATCAAGGGATTCTTCCCGGGGAGATATTTGAACAGCTTGATCTCCAGCAGCCTTCTTGTGCTGCTCGCGGCAAAATTGGCGGGAACAAGTCGAGCACCAGCAAACGGTTCGAATGCTCGGAGTTGACAGACGTATCATTTGTTCGCACTCGTTCGAGATGTTAGGCTTTTTCTGATTATTCGGAATAAAATTCTTAAGTGAATAAGCACCTTAAGACATTTACACAATTTTTTTGCTGTAAGAAAATGGTCTGTAAAGTGCTTTTATTTTACCCTTTTTCTGCTAAAATATCTTGAAATGGTGAAATTACGCTCCTGACTTTTGAGATTATTTGGTGTATAATTATATAAAATCACGAATAATAAGTCGACTTGGTATGCTACATAGAGTTATGTACTTAAAAACAACAATGAAAATAACATGGCTAAAACTTCATATATACTTCATACTAAAGAAAAAACTAACCCTATCGACTACAGTTAAGATAGCCCTTCTTTTTTTAACTCCCCCTTCCCCTACTTAAACTGTGTATACTCAAAAGGATGGTAAATATGCTAGCCAAATAAATGATGATAAATGTGCCTAGAATGCATAACCATAATTTAATATGTGGGCCCTATTAATTTAGTGAAAAATTTAATAGTTCTTACATATACTATTATTTTAAAATATTAAATGAATTTACTTTATGTACTTTTAAGTAAACTATCCTAAATTAGCTTAAAAGATATTCATTGTGTTCTTGAAAATGTTTTTCGTCAGTTGGCGCACTGCTTAGCTTGCTATACATAAACAGCAGGCCCTAACCTGTAAAAAAAACTGAGTTCATTGCCCAATGTTTGAAGACAGGGTGTGGGGAAGAGGGGAAGTGTTGCAACCCCAAAGATAGTGGACAAGGTCATTAGAACTTCTCTAACTTGTCTTGATGTTTTCAAGCAGCAGGACATGGTTTTCATAATATAATAGGTAGAGTCTGTTGCAAGAAGAACTACTTTAAACACAATATTCTTGGAATATAAACAAATTATTAGTTTTCAAATTAATCATGTATAATATATAGGCCTACTTTTTTCAAGGTAATCATTAAGAGCGTGCATTACATTCTAATCAACTCTATGATACAGTCGGCTAGAAATTGTAAATTTACACGAACACTATTGCACGTGGATCAGTTGTGATTTAACATTAATGGAGATAAAGTGTCAATAGAAGTTTCTAATAATGAAAATTGTTGAAATATTAAATTATATTTGGATAAAAATTGCATTTAACCTGCCATTTGTGACCATTTTAGAATGGCTTCACAGATAAGCACTGTGCACAAATCTTCATTCTCTCATAACAGGGACATACTGTAGTTATTAACAAGAAACTTTGTCGCTTTGTCCCCCATCTTCATCGCGGGAAATGTTGGGTAATCATTCAAATACGAATGCACTGCACACATTTCTGGCATATCTTAGGTCTTTTATTTTCCCTTTTACTCCCATAATACCTCACGCGAGCCAGGAACTGATTTGGGCCTGCTATGACGAAAGTTCTTAATATTTTCACAGTGAAACAGATAACACTGAATTAAAAAACTAGTTTATATAATCAAAACTAGCTCACCCAGTGAATACACCATTGACAAATTTTAGCTCAAGTGTTTGTGTTTTCCCTCCGCGTGGTGGTAGGGACATTTAGCTACTGTTCTTAAAACAGCTTGGCTTGTAAATTCTGTATTAGTTTAGACATGACTTCTGAAGTACAAGCAAATTAATTATAATATTTGAAAATTGACTTCACATGAAATGATGTAGACATAAATGTATCTGAACTTGATAGGAAAGAGGCCACTGTCAGTACGCTCAGTCAGGGATAATTAACACTGACACAGGATTAGCCCTAGATAGCTCAGTAGAAAGATATTGACGTGCTAAGTTAGATATTCCATATTTAATTCCAGATTTCAAAATAATTTTTAAAAATGATACTATTTTTTTTATTTAGCACCACGTCTTACTACTCGTTTGGGTTATACGCTTAAATACTAATTGCGCTAAAGTATTAGCAATTGGGAAGGTTGAATTTAGAGGAAGTGAGCCTACATTTACGTGGAGGGAGAGTGGAAAACCATTTAGGAAAAAACCACCTCCAGTTCCCCCGACCGAGACTCGAACCTCGATCTCCCCGTCTTCAGCAGTCGAGCTCAACACGACTAGCGCGTCAGATAACTACGCCACCAAGGTGGGTGTTTAATTATTTAAGTTCAATAATATAGGTTTGAAGTCATTTCACCAACTTATTAGCAGTTTGGTCTTTCCGAATTTCTTGGTAAAAGCGTTTCATTGCATTGGAATGCCATTTACATCTCATCTGCCATCTTTAAACTTTTGTGGGGATTTTTTTTAAATGATTAAAATATTTTTTCCACAATTTTTACACTTCACACATCCCTAAAGACATTAAATGCAATTACATTCAGCCCCACTGAAAAAAATCCTTTCACCAATGTCGCACTTCCCACAATGTGTGTCACCCTGGCCACCCGACTTTTAGCCACCTGGTTTTTGAAAACGCCCATCGTTTGTGCTACGTTAGTGCTGGTTAGTGCTCGATTTTCATCGTTAGTGCTGTAAATTTACGGCACTTATTAACGATTGTTTATGGGTGGCTAGGGAGATATCTCCCTGGCCACCCAGTATAAGAAATAATAGAGATAACGATTTTTCGAAAACGCCCATCGTTTGTGCTACGTTAGTGCTGGTTATTGCTCGATTTTCATCGTTAGTGCTGTAAATTTACGGCACTTATTAAAGATTGCTTATGGGTGGCTAGGGAGATATCTCCCTGGCCACCCAGTATAAGAAATAATAGAGATAAGGATTTTTCGAAAACGCCCATCGTTTGTGCTACGTTAGTGCTGGTTAGTGCTTCGATTTTCATCGTTAGTGCTGTAAATTTACGGCACTTATTAACGATTGTTTATGGGTGGCTAGGGAGATATCTCCCTGGCCATCCAGTATAAGAAATAATAGAAATAACGGTTTTTTGAAAACACCCATCAATTGTGCTACGTTAGTGCTGGTTATTGCTCGATTCTCATCGTTAGTGCTGTAAATTTACGGCACTTATTAACGATTTTTATGGGTGGCTGGGAGATATCTCCCTGGCCACCCAGTATAAGAAATAAAAAAGATAACGCTTTTTTGAAAACGCCCATCGTTTGTGCTACGTTAGTGCTGGTTAGTGCTCGATTTTCATCGTTAGTGCTGTACATTTACGGCACTTATTAACGATTGTTTATGGGTGGCTAGGGAGATATCTCCCTGGCCACCCATTATAAGAAATAAAAAAGATAACGCTTTTTTGAAAACGCCCATCGTTTGTGCTACGTTAGTGCTGTTTAGTGCTCGATTTTCATCGTTAGTGCTGTAAATTTACGGCCCTTATTAACGATTGTTTATGGGTGGCTAGGGAGATATCTCCCTGGCCACCCAGTATAAGAAATAATAAAGATAACGCTTTTTTGAAAACGCCCATCGTTTGTGCTACGTTAGTGCTGGTTAGTGCCAGGGTGCCAGGGTGACACACATCTTCCCACACTGACTTGAAAACTCCTTAGAGCCAGGTGACAATCCCTAAAGAGAGATCGTGATGGGTCAGGGTGATAAGCTTTACAAACATGCCAACACCACTAGCGACAGATTTATGGTTTCAAGGACAGAGAGCTAGATACTTGGAGTGAGAAGGGATGAGCTGTCTGTTCTACTCTGACCAGGCCGTTCTGTTTAGGCTATTACAGGGTTGTATCAGATATAATTTCAAAATCCAGGGGCAAAATATGAAGCACCTCAGCTCGTATCAGTATTTACGAGCTTCAGATTGAATATTAATGTGAATGAAGTACCATTATTAAAGTTAAAATAAGTCGGCATTAATTTATTTACTTCCCCCATTTATTACACAAGTTTAAGTATACAAAATAATTAATTATATATTGCATTTATTTGGCCAATTTCTTACGCAATTAATTGAAGGTTCATTGAAATAATGTTTATTTCAATTAATAAACCTCCTCAAGTACTTCTAATATTTCAAATATTAAATATTCGCATCATTTGGTTTTTCTAAAAATTGTTGTATTAGAAGCCAAAATTTCAAACTTTGAATAAATACTGTGCTTAAAATATACATTTAATCTATATTGAATCCACTGATCCAAGTTTGGTTTAAGAAGATCAACTTATATATATATATAATTATTATATTATTAATTTTGGGCCATACACCCTTTATGTCAAACTGACAATATTTCTTTTTAAATAAATGTATGTTGCAATCGTTTTGTAACTGACGTCAGTCTCTCCTTCACCATTATGTTAACTCAAGCTACTTTAGGGCATGTACAGTAGACCCATGGCTTCTTTGGTGCTGATGAACATCTCACAGCCGACTTCTGACAGTAAACATTTAGGTATATACCTAAATTTTGGCTGTCGGAAGTGACAGCTGCTAAACACAGGTTTTTGCAGATCATATGGTTTGGCGTAGGGATACATAATTTGGTCTGGTAACATTTCAAAGCCGTCAGCTTTCAGCTATGAGCTGTCAGTCAGCACCAAAGAAGTAATGGGGCTACTGTACATGCTTGATTATCTTTCATATAAATTTTTTCACGAATACTAATTT
>CABFOW010003703.1:17144-36997 GCA_902141385.1 Timema californicum | reverse complement strand
ATCTTCCATAGAAATATTTTCTCAAATACTAACTCCCTCCCCCCTCCCAACCCCCCAACACAATCAATTTCCTAAAACCATTGCACGAACAAATTATTTTAGGGGGTGGTGGGGCGCATATTATAATTGTGCCTAGGGGCGCAAACATTTTAAATTCGCCACTGCCGATCACCCATCATTTGTCCACTTTACATTTATACTTTTGTGTCTGTCTATACCCCTTAAATCTATTCCTTAAATTTAATATTTCCTCAATTATTTATTTTCCCTCTCCCCTTTTATTAAAAATAATTAGAACTAGATAATTTATATATTTTTATACTAAGCTTTCCAGTTAAGTTTATTTTTATCACACTCAAATATTGTTTGAAAATACTTGGTATATTTGGACTTTAGAGGACGGAATGATCATTTTATAATGACGATTTAATTTTCTTACGTGATCGACTGGTCGATTACAATCGACCCTTGATATAATCCCAATTTGTTTCTTGAAATTTAGGAATTTCAGCTGGACTACTCTACTGCCTGGAAGATATAGAGGAGATAAATTAAAATCGTCTAAGATTACATATGTTCTACTAAATTGACGTGTGTTTAGGTGTGTGCAAAAAAACAAAACAATAAATAGATAAATTACAAAACTCATTAAGTTGGAACACTGTCATTACATTCTTTAATAATTTATAAGTAGATATATAGTTGTTTTGATCAATGGAAAAATTTCAAACCACAAGTAATTGGCTCTTGGCCAGTAAGCAACCCACAACATTGCAACTAAATACCTATGCAAAGCATCCTGTAGTCTTATATTATGAGCATTAATCATAGTATGCCTAGTTCCGCTTCCGGCTCGCTCGGGGTATGGGAGTTAAAGGGAAAAGAAAAGATCTACGATAAGAACGATTACTCGAAATTTTTTACGGTGACGATGGTGGACAAAGCGACAAAGTTTCTTGTTAATAACTACAGTATGTCCCTATTATGACAGAATCAAAATTTGTGTAAATGCTTATCTGTAAACCCATTCTAAAATGGTCAAATACGACCTTTTCAACGCAGTTTTTATCCAATTATAATTTAATATTTCAACAACGTTAGATATTAGTAACTTCTATTGACCCTTTATCTCCATTAATGTTAAATCAGAAATGACGCATGTGTAATAGTGTTGGTGTAAATTTAAGAATTTCAAGCCGACCTTATCACGGAGTTGATTGGCATGTGATGCACGCTCTTAACCCAAGTGGTAATTATAGGAGCTCTTTTTCTTCTCTGCACAAGCACAAACGCTACCCAATTCATGAACCAGACGAGTGTTTGCTCGGTCCGAGAATTAGGTAAGCGAAGAAGCCAATAATTAACGGAAAGGACGGTAATTTGCCCAATTCATGAAAAAATATCTCAAAACTTTGATAGCTGGTTTCTGGTCTTTATTGAAAAGTTTCCACTCCCAGTATATTTAACCAAGAACTATGACGGTTACCCACTCCAACGGACACATGGTCTAAGGCGCTATCCTCGCAATAGACTAGGCTGCCGATGATGGGGAGATCGGGGTTTGATCCCGGTCGGGTGTACTGAAGGTGGTTTTCCCTATATAGTTTTCCACTCTCTTCCACGCAAATATGGGTACACTTACTCTAAATTCAACCTTGCTAATCCATAACACATTAGTGCAATTAGTATATATGCTTATAACCAGAAAGGGTAGTAAGACACGGTGCTAAACAAAACTATAATGATTAAAACTAAAGACTTAGATAGTTATTGATAAAAAGATTAACGAGAAAGAAAAAGCTAAAAAGTTAAATTAATGCGTCTTTAGTTTTAATCTATCAACACTCCTTACGTAAGATTATTTTAGAATGTTTTCTAAAATGTTGTTAAAACTATAATGGCTATCAGTTATGATTTATCTCTTGAAACATGTACCCGCACAGGTGGCCATGCAGTCTAGGCAGGGTCTGATTTAGAGAGGTGGTGTCCCCGGGGCTTTAAAAAACTGGTGGCCTCAACATTAAACTAATATTATTTTTGACGTTTCGACATAATTTTTTTTTTATAAATGAACTGGTAAAAGTTTAATGTATAAGATATTATTTAAGTAATTACTACTGTCATCACAATAATTTATATTTGTTTGAATTAAATAATATAATATGTACAGTATTTTGATTAATTTCAAAACTTTGGAAGTAAAATATGTTTTTATTTTATCCATAAATTGTCTGTCCAATAGTGAACGATGTTAAAATATGTGTTTGCCACACGTGTCAAAATTATACGTTAAAACTATTTATTTTAATAGTTTACCATAACAAAAAAAATGCAATCTATATATACAAAAGCGACTTTTAATTATTTTAACAGTCTGTGGAGGCCTTGATTTGTCATTAGATGGATAGCCCGGACGGGTAGCAAAAAAATTAATCGAATTATTAAGACGAGTTTAAACCAAAGTGGTAAGCGATTAAGTTTTGATACTGACACTTGACAGAATAGAAATAAGAAAAGAAGAAAGAAAAAAACACCTGACCTGTAAAAATTGCAATTAAAGCAAAAGAACACACATTAACTGAAAACCAGCTGCCATATTAAGAAAGCTCAATCATTCTCATTGTCTAACAGTTGTGTTCGCTTTAACTGTTCCAAACAATTATATTAGTCGCTGGAGCAGATTCAATCTCTGGCTGTTCACATTGCAAGAACAGCTGTTTCTGTGACATAGAATAACTTAATTTTCTAGCTGCAGCTCTAGAGTGATATTGACGGGAGCAGGCTTGCAACTAAAAAAAAAGGGGGGGAGGGCGTGAAATCCTGAAGATGAGTATTTCGACTGAAAATTGAAAGTGTGTTTGATTGTATTTATTTGCATTTTAAGAATATATAATAGTATATTTTCTCTTTTACACATTTAATCTTGAAAAATAATGTGACAAGAATATCTAATTTAATGTTATCAATAAATAATCTAGACCCGATTGATATCTTTTGAGCATAGACAAAAAAAATTGACATCTGTATTAATAGAAATATCCATCTAACCCTACTTACTCTATGCCTATAGTAACTTTAAAGTTAATTGCCACACTTTCAAAATTAAGCCACCTATTCCTATATGGATCTAGTTTTAGCCAGTCTACCTCATTACACCCTATTCCTATATTTAGTTAGTTCTATCCAGCCCACCTCATTAAATCCTATCCATATCTTGAGCTAGTTCTATCCAGTCCAGCTCATTAAATCCTTTCCATATCTTGAGCTAGTTCTATCCAGTCCACCTCATTACACCCTATATCTATCTTGAGCTAGTTCCATCCAGTCCATCTCATTACACCCTATCCATATATTGAGCTAGTTCTATCCAGTCCACCTCATTACACCCTATCTATATCTTGAGCTAGTTCTATCCAGTCCACCTCATTACACCCTATCTATATCTTGAGCTAGTTCTATCCAGTCCACCTCATTACACCCTATCCCTATCTTGGGCTAGTTCTATATAGTCGATCTCGTTACACCTTATCTCTATATTGAGTCAATTCTATCCAGTCCACCTCATTACACCCTATCCATATATTGAGCTAGTTCTATCCAGTCCACCTCATTACACCCTATCCCTATCTTGAGCTAGTTCTATATAGTCCATCTCATTACACCCTATTTCTATCTTGAGCTAGTTCTATCCAGTCCACCTCATTACACCTTATCTCGTTCAGGTCCATTCTAAAGTAATCCTCCCATCTTTGTCTAGGTCTTCCCAACGGTCTCTTCCCATTGCCTTTTCAAGTCAGTATCTTGAACACCGTTTTGGTTCTTCAATTCGCGCTGCTTGTCCTGTCCACAGTAACCCGTGAGATTTGATTATCCTAACAATGTCTTGTGATGAAATTATGTAACCTCCTTCATTCACCATTATCTTAATCTCTTTTGGACCAAATATCTTCTTAAGCACCTTGTTTTTGAGTACCCTAAATTAATTTTGCTTTCGTCACGTTTCACACCCATAGAGAACAACCGTTTAAACTGTTATTATTTTATATTCTGATTTACACATTCCTAGACGGCAGAAATGATGTGAACAACTTATTGAGTGAGTGGTGGCATGAATTTACCGACTGTATTCTTTTACTAATTTCCATTATAAAAGCCTTTTTTACTAGACAGAATTGTACCTAAATATTTAAATACATTACAATACCAAATTATGTTAGGTCCGTAATAATCTCTAAATTTCCTTTCATCCAACTAACCTAGTAATTAAATAAATGAGAGTATAACAAGCGTTTAGTCTAAAAACAAAAAATAAATTTAAATAAAATAATTAAAGTGTATTTTTGAATATTTTTTTTTGTAAGTCTTCACGATAAATACCTCTGAAAATAAATTATTAAGAAAGTTCAAAAAAGTATTTTTTTTCTATGATTGCATGACAAGAATCCTTGATCGGAATGTATTATATAAAGTATTCTGTAGATTAATGGCTCTGAATTATATAGATCACTTTCCTTTGAATAAACTCAAGCATTTATTGATAGAAGTTCTCATGAAGTTGAGCGCATGCACAGATATCGTGCACCTTTATTTGCTCTATACAAAAACACTCGTAATTATTCGCTATATTTTAAAACATAAACGTAAGGAATAGAGATGTGTTCGCGTCGCCTGAAAGAGAACAGGATATTCCAACATTACCCAACCAACACCCTAATGTTTTAAGATTGTTAAGTAAAATTTACTAGATCTAACTTCACGTGTTCTTATATCAAGTCATGTGATCTGCGGCTGTTTATTTTATAGATATTATCAAAAACTAAAATATACCATTAGTAAGAGAGTAAAATCGTATCACTGCTGAATGCACAAAAAGTTTGTATTTTACTAAAGGTACTCCAAATGCTTATTCGTAAGAAAATAATAAGTTTTTATCAAAAGAGCAGAACAGTTCTGAACAGTCAACGCGAACAAATCTTATAATAAATCAAAACATTGTGCGACCTGATCTTCGACTATACGGTAAGTAGAAATATCTTGAAAGTGGAATGATGTATCGACCATGCACACATGAACAATCACCTGTTAGTTTCTTATTTTATTTTAAAACCGTTAATGCTCTTTTTTTTTACTGAACAACGACCATCAAAGGGCCTGAGGTCTCATACCCAGACACATTTTTTTGGTCAAATTTTATTTCAAAACTATACTTTTTTCAACGTTTTCAAGTAGGTCATACTCATTTACATTTTGACAATAAATAATGAAGTGTCTCACTTGATGATCATCCTTTTCATATTTAATATTGAAAAAAAAACACTTTATTTGTGGACGATTAAAAAAATTGGTAGCACACAGAGTATGATATGATACTTACTTATTCTATAGCATTAAAAACTCAAAAGTTAATATCTCTACATTTGTCTAGTTCTATCCAGTCTACCTCATTACAGCATATTCCAGGCCCATTCTAATGTTATCCTCCCATCTGCGTCTAGGTCTTCCCACTGGTCTCTTCCCATCGAGGTCGCTATTCAGTAACCTTAGCAAGGTTCTAGATCCTCCAATTCGCGTTGTATGTCCTGTCCACCTTAATCTACAATAATATACAACATTTTATTTTTTTTAATTATAAAACCAACAATGACATATTCAATATAAGTAGGTTAGAGTACATTATTTCTTTTAAAACCTGATTCTCTCTATTTTCAATTAAACATCTAGTTGTATTATTAAGTATTTTGACTTTGAAGCAAGACTATTTAAAATTAATCTCAATTTTATTTTAACACCACGTCTAACAACCCGTTTGGGTTTTACCCCTCCTCAATTAGTTTTTAAAATATATTGGGAATTTTAATTTACAATATATTTTAAAAACAAATTGTCTTTGAATTGCTACCTTAAAAAACTTCAATTTTATCCATATTGAGATTTCACCATAAAAATATCCATGGATATTAATGATTTCATGATATTAGCATGATAATAGCACAATACTATTTTACCTTACTAATCTCTACATCATTAGTGTAAATATGTGGATAATCCGGAGAAGTGGTAGGCCTTTTTGTATAAAACAAACAAACAAATAATCTAAAAACCACCGATACTTCTCAGTAGCAACCTAGCAGTGTGTAAAGTCCCCGGTGTACCTGGCAGACATTGATAAAAGGGATTAACTATTAGAATAACGTCATTTTGCCCTTAAGAAAAACCTCGCTAGTTCCAATTTGAAAGTATTGGAATGATGATCCTCTTACGTAATCATTGGCCGACATTAATTCGATCAAATCTTTTAATGGCCATCAAAGCCGACAAAATCTAGATTCAAATAAATAAATCACAGCTTGTCCATTTTTTTAAAACCTTCCTTATAATAAATTACTACAAGCAATCAGATATATCGAATATGAAGGCCGTACACCAGAAGTCAAATAATTTTTCGAACTCAGTTAATTAATGTTTATAATCACGGTTTTCCCACATGATTACCATTGCATGCTTCGGCAAAATAACCTCTCGTCAAAAAGCAATTACTTAACTCATAGTCCACACGCTATTCTAGTTAATTATATGAATAACTTAGCATAGTTAAGACGAGTACTCACAGCGTGACATTGTGTAGGTAAGGCTGTAGTAATATTATTTAGCACCGCGCCTTACTACGCCTTATATGCTTAAGTACTACACTAATGGATTAGGAATTGAGAAGGTTGAATATAGAGGAAGTGAACCCGCATTTTCGTTCACTCGTTCGAGATTCAAACCTCGATCTCCCCGTCCTCAGCATTCTAGCTCAACACGAAACTAGCGCGTTAGCTAACTACGCTACCAAGGCGGGTAAGGCTTTAGTAAATAGTATAATACCTGCTTCGGTGGCCTCATGGTCTCAGGCGTTATTCTTGAAATATACTATAATGCCGAAGATGGGGAGATCGGGATTTGATACCGGTTGGGATTATGGAGGTTGGTTTTTACTCAGCGGTTTTTCATTCTCCCTCTACGCAAATGCGGATGCACTTACTATGAATTCAACCTTTATCATCCCTATCATATTAGTGTAGTTTGTACATAGGCGTATAACCCGAACACGTAGTAAGATGTGGTGCTAAAAAAACTAGGATAATACGATTGGTCAATGACATTGTTTACTTATGGGAACACTATAATTTTCTACATTTTCCACGCGTCCTACTACCCCTCCGAGATGTCTATATATTCTCACTAATGGGGCTAGAAATAGAAAATTATAATTTTGATAAATAATATACCCGAATTTCAATAAAAATAAAATAACAAATTACTTAGTAAAAACTTGGTGCTACTAGTCACGTGATCTTATAAGGCTCATTTGGTTGGGATTTTTTTTGTTGGTGACGAGGAGGACGGGGTTAGAATCCTGGTTGAGTGTAATGAAGGGGAGTTTTCCTAAATGGTTTTCCACTCCATTTTCACGCAAATGCGGCTATTCTATATACGCGTCTAGCCCAAGCAAAGGGCCCTAAAAGAAATCTTTGGTCACTTGGACAGAATTTTAGCTCTTACATTCCCAAAATCGGTAAACCAGACAAGGTGAGACTTAAGTCTTTGTTCAAGTGCCTTTCTGAAGCTTTTGAACTCTCATAATTAATTATTTGCATTTATAACATAATTTAGGCGTATTCTCTTATATTTACAAAAGCATAAAAGTACATTTATTAAGGTAAAGAAAGGCACTCAACCTGAGGTGAGCTAGTCTATGGCGGTTATGCGTGATTAAAGGCTTGTACACAACATTTTATTTGGGAAATCTGAAGATATATGTCCCCTTGGGAGATGGAGGAAAATGTTAGAATGTATTAAAGGGAGGTTGTGTGTCATGATAGGGATTGGGTGGCGTTGTGTCAGGATAGGGTCGAATGTCGAGCTTAAGTACTAACCAACATTGGCTTTAAAGTTTCTTAAGGCCATAGAGATAATTAGCTTAGGTATAAGGAAAAAATGAGAAAGTGAAACATTTATACTAAGTCACATTAAGTTGCCAATAGTATCACCGATAGATAATTCAGTGGCCAATGATTGCACAATCACTACGCCTCCAAAATGGCCGCAAAATGTCGAATTATTTAGTGTGTACCCTACTCTTGACGGGTTGGGTGGGCTAGTTCAAGTTGCTACCAAGGTCATCAGCTAATAACTCTAATTGAAACCAGGTAATTAATCATCAACATGAAACTCATCATTAAACAGGCTATGTCTAATAAAATTGTACCGTAGGCCAAGTAATATGGCTGGAAAGTTAGCTAACCGAAATTAGGAGAGTTATTAATCCAAAAATGACTCTTTATTCTTTTTGGGAGATCAAAACTTGCACACGATTGTAATGTATTTGAAGAGAATATAAAAAATTGTCTTAAAAACACTAAATTATCCTTAATAAATCAAAATTAACACTATCTGTGAATAAAGAGAGTATCTAAATGTACTTCTTGACTTATTTAAATACATTAATAATAAAATGTAATTATTTATAGTTTATAAAATGTTTCTTAATATCCCCGGGTCTCACATCCATGTATATATATATATATATATATATATATATATAATCGGGTAGTATGAAATGTAGTATAACGACAGAAATAGTAATATATTTATACATTTAATTAAACTAATGATGTTGGAATAGTAAAATTAGAAATTATAGGAAATGTACCCTCATTTGTGTGAAAGAAAAGTGTGAAGCCATTTGGAGATAAACAATAAACATCCTAGTTACATCTGGTCAGAAATTGAAACCCAAACTCACCTCACCAGCAAACTAAGCCAAATCAAAGTGACATTCAGATCGCATACCGATGTCATAGATATGTTTATTTATTAACTTTTAAAATGTTAAAAGATGTACTAACGTTTTAATATGTACCGTCCCTCACGTCTTACTACCCGTCCGGTATATCCACATATTTACAATAATGGGATAGGATAAGGATGGTAGAATTTTAGAAGAAACATATCCGCATCTGAGTGTGAAATCATTTTGACAAATCGCCCCTCCCCACACCCCCAAGAAAGCCAGGGTTATTAAAACCACGACCTTCCCTTCACCTTAAAACCAGACCAGGCTAAAGTGATACCTTAGCACATTTACCTATAGATGTGGATTTGGTGTATTGAATTACTCTTAGATTAATATATTAATCATCTTATAAAAATTCATTTAAATTTCTTTTAGGCACATATAATTCAAGATTTTTTTTAACTAATGCAAAGATATACTTAAGGAGTATTCAAATAAAAGAATGCATTCATATGAAAGCTTTTCTTCATATGATGAACCTATTCTAACTAAGCTTAACCAAACCTTATTTAGGACAGTCCTGAAACATTTTGGTCAGACTGATGATACGATTGAAAAGTCAACAATATTAAATTACTAATTAAGTGGTATTTGATGTTAGGAAAATTTCTTACAGACCCATTTTGGGTATCTTAAACACAAGTCACTTCAAGTAAGACCTTACCTCGATCACTCCCAAAAAGTGATAAAGAAATCTGGGTACGTAACATTCGTCTACAAATCAGATGTGCATACGCATTGGTGCGAGAATATTAACTTTCTATAAAACGGGACTCAAACTCAAGCTTAGCGTAATTTTGATAAGTGCTCTTCAACTTTAGTCCGAAGACTCAGAAATGGACTCACGTGACGAGCTATAAGCTAATCACAATTTTTCCGCCTCATTGGTGTGAGCTAATCAAAGTTCAACTAATCTCTTACTTCATCCGCTCTGCCTGAGAGCTTCGTCACGAGAGAACCAATCAAATATCAGAAACAACCATCTCAAATCAGTGCACATGTGCATATGACAACGCATGCGCTGTAGAGCTAGAACTAAACAGAAAACTTATTTGGCTCTTGTCAAGAGATTTGAATTCACCCGTTAATGGAAAGCGTGTGTATCGACGTATTGGATTGTGTTACGTCACATTATTATAATTTGAAAATATCAATCGGGAAAATGATCTAAACTATGTTTATTCACTAGAATATAAAATATGTTGATGATCATCTCTTTTAAGTTTGCTTTGCAATACATCATTGGCCAACATACAGCGTGTGAGTTGGTGCGACACTTTAGTATAGGTTCTGCTCTTTTTTTTTGGCAAAAGCGTGAATCAAGCTTTAGCGTTCACTGAAAACCGCGAGTGGAAAATTCCTTCGAGCAATGCCAACGGCATTTATGTAGGTAAGTCCATGGTGGGAGGGGTCACTGGGATGTAGGAGAGGGGGGTAATAATGATAGGCCATGGTCGTGAAGCTACCTCACCGCTGAGGAAATAACTCTCCTCTTGTTAGATTACTCCCCTGTCGAGAAGTGGCATAACTATTACATGTAGCAAGTTCCTCTTCCTTCCTTTGGGCTTAGGTTACGAGCGTTAATGGCTGAAAGGAGGAACACAAGCTAGGATGTAGGAAGCTAAATAGGAAGCAAGGATGGCAGCTATCTAAGAACAAAGACGCTAGATATGAAGCAGGTAAGGCAACTAGCAAGGAATTAGAAGCTTAATCTGAAGCAGGAAAGGCAAGTATCAAGAAATTGGAAGCTTAATATGAAGCATGGGTGGCAATTATCTATGGGAAAGAAGCTAAACACTAAGCAGGGAAGACAACCATCTACTAAATAGGAGACAAATATTAAACATGAAAATGTGGGGGCTAGCAATGAGTGCTATTAGGTTTCACATCAACCCCCTCTTTTCCCCCCATATCCAATTTTTCATAATTTCCATAAGAAATATTGTAAGTGGTAGATGAATGAAAACTTAATTTGGTGACATTTTTAAGAATAATGCATTGTTTAAAGTTTAAATATGATGACTTTAGCTTTTCGAGCGGGCATTGTCATACTCGTTTGGTTTGATAATAAGGGCCACATTAAACATTAAAAATTCACATTTAAAAATTCTGTATCGTCTATATCATACATATATGCATACGCAACTAATCACGCCATTCCCTTACAAGGTAAGCAAGAAACTGTGCATATAGTTCAAAAATAGCTCCGTACTTAATCCATCCTCACTAACTTTCTCCACACTTCCCTATCCTTCCATACTCCCTTCACTTCAACAACATCCATGTACCGATTCATGAATGTTCTTTTATTCTTAAAACTCTTAACGTTTCTCTTTTTCTCACAAGCATGCTCCTTCCCTTTTATCCATACACTCTACCTTCATATATTTGCTTTTCCACTTGATACACACTCATACTCTCAACATATCCAAACCAACGTAAGACACTTCTTTCACATTGACCTATTGGATTCATTTGCAAACCACACTCCTTCGGCACCCACTCATTACTGACTCCATCCATACATGTTTTTCCACACACATCTCTTAGATATTTCATTCTGACCACCCACCTTGCTCTTGTGTTTATTCCGACAAACCCACGCTTCACATCCTCACAACAATGTTGGCGATAACACCACAATTTTATATGCTGCCATCCTTGCTTCTTTCAAGACTACTTCATTATTTGCAAGAGTCCATATACATCCAACTACTCTCCCAACGTAGCACCTTACCATTACAAAAATGAAAGAATAGTCCTCCTATATAAGACCATAAGACCAACCCTACATATTTTTAACGAATATTTGAAACATTTCATTTGAAAAATATACAATGAAAAAAAATTAAAAACAGGTATTACAACAATACAATGAAAATGTGATTATAGATGTGTGTTAAAACAATGCAATAATTAAAATATAATGAAACAAAAATTATGTTTTCAATATAACAATGAAAAATATGTGTCCGTAAGCTGAGACCTATTGGATGATTGGTATTATTTTTCATTTCATCTGAGAAAACAAATGTAAACATACATTTGTGATGCCAAACATTGCAAATATTTGGCGAACAAATTCAACTATTTATGAGAATTGATCCAAATAAAAGAAAGTGTACAAATTCGGTAAAGTAACCTAACATGCCAGAATTCTCCATGAAAGGATATACCAAATTCCCAAATAGCACATTCCGAAATCTTGTATCTGATCGGAGTTCAAGCTCAACCAATTTAAATCCTCTTTGAACACACCTACATACATTTCTAAAATAAATGTAAACATCAACCTCAGTGGTCTTGGGGTAAAGAGGTCGCCTCAGGACCCGATATTTGAGAGTTCAAACCCAGCCGGGGTCAACGGATTATTCTTGAGTGATAAAAATCCGTAGCACAACTTCCTTTGGAGGGTAAGTAAAGCCATCGGTCCTATGTCAATTTTGACATGTAAGAGAACCCTGGAAGGAATGTTAAAATAACTTTCCCTGCAAAATTGATAAGCCCTTTCGCTCTCGCTCCTAGAAATTATTTGGTGCTGATTTTATTAGTCGGTTCAGAAAGTCCACGTTAAAAACCTAAAATAAATCAATAAATATAATAAGTATAAAGCAAGTAACGTTGATAAATGATCGATAGACATTTTTACAAGTGTAATAATTATTACCTTTAGTCAAAAGTGACAGCTAAGTAACACTCCGTTTGTTTAGGAAAATATGAGGAATAATCCGGAGGTCACGCAAAGTTTGGACCCGAACTTGAGTGATCATTGTTTTCTTGTTTTTCTCAGGGACAGCCACTTTAAAATAAATAGTGGGAGCTAGCGAATGTAGTTTTCATATAATTGGTATACTCCGTTTTTCCTGCAAGCAGGTCCACCAGGTGCTCAAACTGGAGTCGGTACCAAGGGCAGAACACGGACCCCCTCACTTTTGTAATTAGTGGGGCCGAAAGTTTATTTGTCTAGGGGGGGGGGGGCGGTAAATTAGNGGGGGGGGGGCGGTAAATTAGCTTAGCGAATAAAAAAAGGTTGTTGAGGATCTTTTACCCCAAGTCTAAAAGTGGGGGAAGCTTGAAGACCATGGGCTAAAGTTTGAAAAAATGAATCTCCCAGAAGATATTTGGGATGGTCCTCATCTGAATTTTTTTTAATTAAACTTCTCTATAAGATATGGACAGATGGGGTGACAAATTAACAAATCCTAAGAAGAGTGGGTGATAAGAGAACAATTTTGGTTGCGATTCTTCGGCGCAAAGAAAACTGGATCAGACACATCCTGCAGGATATCATAGAAGGAAAAGTTGAGGGAAAGAGGAGCTTAGGAAGGAGGAGGATTTAAATATTGAATGCCTTGAAGGTAAGAAGAAAATTCCAGGAACTAAAGATGGAGGCAGATGACGGAGCGAATTGGCGGTCTAAGTTCACTGACAAAAGGAATGGACATGTTGTTAGACAGAACACCTAATAATATAAATAATATGGATATTAAAAATAAGCTATTTGAAGTAATCCTTCTTCAATTTCTTTTTTTTTTAATTTGAATGTTTCTATAAGATATTTAGAGTGGTCTTTGTATGGAATATTTTGGGAAATTAGATGTCTATTATATAATCTATTTAAAGTTATCTTCTCCCGGAAAATTTTTAAAAAGTGATCCCTCTATAAGCTATTTGGAGGGGTATTCCCCATGCATTTTTTTGAAAATTGATATATCTATAAGATATTTAGAGTGGGCCTTTTCCAGCAAATTTTGGAAAATAGGATGCTCTTAGATGTTGTTTTGAATTGTCTTCCCCTGAAACATTGATTGGATGTCTCTAAAGGCTATTTGAAGTGACTCTCGGCTGGAAATGTCTAGGAAATTAGATGCCTCCATAATCTATTTAGAATTATCCATAACAGGTAAGTTTTTGAAAATTATTATTATTATTATTATTATTATTAGCACCGCGTCTTACTACCCGTTCGGGTTATACGCACTTACGCTAATGTGTAATGGTAGGGTGATTGAGAGATGAAATGAAGGACCTACAGTTTAACGTGGAATCCAAACCACGGTGGAGGCCTGGCATTCCCCACATTCACAAGATGTCTTGTCAGTGATGAAGGAAGGGTTTGGTGATCAGATAAATCTGTGCCGGGACCGAGGATTGAACCCCGGCCGCCAGCACAGAATTTTGAAAATTGGACGCATCTATAATATATACGGAGCCTAATCCAAGATCATTCTTCAGGTTAATATTCACTAATATGAAAGGGGAGTGAAAAAAAATCTAGAAAGGGGCAAATTTATTCCAATCGAGAGAAGGGGAACATATATTATTTCTCAAGGAGGAAAACCTCCATCCCCAGGTTATAAAATCCCTGATCGACTTAAATTTGTATGTTTTTTTAAAAGAAAAATTAGTCACATTAAGAGAACAAAAGCAATGTGCGCAAATTAATGCCTGATTTAACACTGAAAATAATACGTCTAATTTTAAAATAATTAAATTTAATTGAACTTTATTTACTACCCGACTCTCTCTAAGAACCAAATTTAATTACTTTATGGCATTAGGAACTCAAGAGTTCATCGCTGCACTTACAAAGGTACTCAACCTACCCCTATCTTGAGCTAGTTCTATCCAGTCCACCTCAATACACCTATCCCTATCTTGAGTTAGTTATATCCAGTCTATCTCATTGCACCCTATCCCAATCTTGAAATACCTCTAATAAGACCACCTAATACACCCTATCCTGAGCTAGTTCTATCCAGTCCACCTCAATACACTTCTCCCTATGTTGAGTTAGTTATATCCAGTCCATCTCACTACGCCCTATCCCAATCTTGAGCTAGTTCTACCCAGACCACCTCATACAACCTATCCTTATCTTGAGATAGTTCTATCCAATCCACCTAATTACACCCTATCTCTTTCAGGTCTATTATAATGTTATACTGCCATCTTCGTCTATATAATTAATATACTAAAGTGATTTATATTTTTGCTATCGGACAGTGTCAATAAATGATATATATTAAATGTAGAAGTATATACAATTAAATTGATAAGAAATGGTCCATAAAATTTCCTGGGCACAGCTTGAGCCAAAAGTTAAGGAAAAGTAAGAAAAAGTTAAAGATACTTAATATTAAGATTTCTTTTATATTCTTTAGAGCATAACATATTTTAATGGGAGAAATATGATATCTAGTTCGGTCGCCTTATGTGTAGACTTTTAGCCACTCTGTTGTCACAGAACGTTGTCCAGGGTACACCATAGGAGGTTGTCTACACGTCGTACCCGTAATTAGATAATGTGATGATAGTGATTATGAAGGTGTGGAGCAAGAAGTGATCTTAAACCTAACTTATACTCAACTAACCAAACCCTGGTGACCGTTGGGATGATTCCCCTTCGGGAAAAAAACAGCCGGGAATCGAACTCGGAAATCCTTTGGTTCGTAACCAGGTACACTGACTACTAAACAACGGGAATGGTTGATGCTATGATGATATTCAGTTTTGCAAGGTTTAGTGTTTAAACTTTCAAGCAACTGACTTTATTAAAACCTTTTTATTCAATCCATGTAGTTTTAAAATCGAATGAACTAATTTAATAAACAGGGGACAAAATCAGTCTGGGTCATCTGTATTGTGTAGGGAGCTGTCCTTAAAAATTGGGGACGTAGTACCCGTAACAAAAACTCCCAACACCCACCTCCTATTTTTATTTTTATAAGGATTTATAAAATAGACTATTATAAGGTTGGTATTTCTTCTAAAGATGAAACGTAGTAGAATGACTTCAATCTCGCTGAACTTGCCTAACCTGTTTACGTTTCTACGTCCTGGTTCAAGTTTAAACCTTGAAATGATAATAAAAAAACACGGTAGTTTTCCCTCCAGTTTGATATAATCCGAGATAAATGGCATGTGCTGCATGACTCTTTGAGGTTATAATTCTGTCTGTAAATTACTCACGAAACGACATTATAATATTATTTGTTTGGTAAATAAGAAAAAATTCAATTTATTTTGTGACAACATTGTATTATCTACTCTTTTTTTTACTTTATACCACATCTAACTAACCGTCCAAGATACACGCATATTCATATGAAAAAAAGAAAGGTTAAATGGCACACCCAGAGGCGTAAGGGGGGGGGCAAATAGGGCAGTCCCCCGCCCCCCAAGACCTCTATGTGTTTTTTACATCAAAGATTCATTCCAAATATCTTTTAGAGTTATCCAATTTTCAAATATTTCTGAGAGTGTATAATTCGAAATATCTTGTAGATAGATCTAATATTTTTAAATTTGCCAGATTATGATCATATTAAATGGCTTCTAGGTGCATGTAGTTTTCAAAAATTCTTCAGGCAAAGACCATTCTAGTCAGCTTCTAAAACATCTATTCCTCAAAATAATCCTCAGGCAAGACTAATTTAAATATCTTCTATAGGCAACTATTTTTTTAAAAAAATCCCGAAAAAGGATTACTCTGAAAAGCTTCTAGAAATATTTTAAATTTTAAAAGAATTCAAAGGAAAATCCTTTCCGAATAGATTAGAGGCGGTTCAAGTTTTCATGTAACATTTTCCAGGAAAGGGTTCTTGGAGTTCCTTTTGGGTTAGAGGTCAAAACTCTTTATTTTTATAACTGCCTCCTCCCTCCTACACAAATAACAGTCCCCCACCACTAATTAATTTCTTAGAGTAAAACACTAAAGGTTTCCCGGTTTGTGGGGAAAATATTATGGTGAGCTATCCATTATATACATTAAAAGTACCCCAAAAGTTACAAATTGGAAAAAGAACTGGATAAATAGCTTTGAAACACTGTATCTAAACTAGATTACTTACATTACTGAAATCTCTGTTCTCAGTTATGATAGAAAGAATTTAAATAGCATATAGAGATATTTAACAGCCATACACTTTTTTAGCCTCCTCTCTTTATGAAGCTGTGTCTCCTAACCACACCCCCTCCTCCAAAATGTAATTATGGACAAAACCTTTACTTTCCCTCCACTATAGGCCTAATATAAAAAATTGGTCGCACCACTGTAAAGGTTGAGATTTAGAGAAAATATATTTGAAACTTGGTTGGAAAAATCATTCTCTTAGTACGTAAAGCTGGGGTATGAATCCTGAACCACCCATTAGTAGCAAATCAAACTAAATGAGCTTAGCATTTAGACCACGTGTCTGCCAATACGTATAAAATTCGATTAATTCAAATACACAATCATAAGCTATATCCTCGCATGTACACACGGAAATACACATATTTACAGTCTTTTGAATTTGAAACAAAAGAAAAATGCTCAAAATCGTTGACACTCTTGAGACTTGACCTTAATTTTGACTAAAATCTATTAACAGTTGTAGAGATATATCATTGTCCAGTTATCATTTCAGCTGTGGTAATAATAATAATAATGATAATAATACAAGTCTGGGCTACATCATTTCTAGTCCAGTAGTGTAAAGATTAGCTCGTACTAATGTACCGTACTCAGGGGACGTCCGAATGTACTAATCGCACATCCTTTCCATGAGGGCTCTTTACATGTCCCGATAAGATGAGATGATGGTGATAGTGAATATGATGATGAGGAACCAATTAAAACACTTAAACCTAACTTAAGACTAATCAACCAAACCCTGGTGGCCATTGGGGTAATTCACCAATCGGGGAAAGAAAAAGAAAATACCTAAGGTACCAACAAGGAGTCAAATCGGGACTCATAGTCTCGTTGTAAGGTTGTACTGACTACTATTACACCACGGGGCCGGTTACTTGTGGTGATGAAAAAAACGAGACCAATCATTATGACCTTGATAATTTTTTGATTCTATGATTGCCCTTGCTTGGAGAAACAAAACCATTCAAGGTATGTGGAACGGAACACTAGCTAGCGATGTCGTCTACTTGAAGATATCGAAGATATATAGCGATGCGGGTTGCGTCTTAACTTGATGCCCCTAAGGCCTTGTTTATACTGCAAGCGATTTGCTTGGAGGTTAGAGGCTTAAGTAGCGAGGGCGTGACCCGAACGAACACGTGGTATTTAGTATACGTGTACATACTGCAAGTGGTCCAAGGGTTGCCGCGAACCGAGCCCCATAGGGAACCCGCTAAAGGCAGGTTTACACTCTACGATAAATGCTAGCAATTTATCGTTACGATCGAATTGTTACGATTTATCGTTGGGTGTAAACAGGACATTGTAGCGATTTATTGGAATTGGAATCGTATTGGATGGTTGATGCCGGCCGGCATCAATTTCTGGGAATCGTAACGACAAGTTGGAACGTGTAAACAATTAGCGGTCATTCATCGCTACGATTTGACTCAGTTTGCAAGGAATCGTAGCTGAAAGTCTTTCGTGCGGAGATATCGCTCCTCTAATAACAGTATCATTTTTCACAATAAACGGAGAAACTAACCTTAACAACTCAACATAAGTCTATTCATCCATTCTTAAATAATTCCGCCGGTCATTGGGTTCATTTCGCAATTCTTACAATAATTTTTTTATGAGAAAATTCCCTTTTCTTCAGCAACCACTGGTGGCTCCACTTTCTTCTTGGTCTTAGCAACCTTTTCACTTTTATTGCTAAACAAACGATATATAACGACCACAACTGTACTTCCTCCATGGCAAAAGCTAACTGAGTGTACCGTGGTCGACAAAGAATATTGGACAAGAAATCGTTGCATGTAAACAAAACTCACTCTTTCGATTTATTTGAACAATAAATTGTCAATCACATCGTTACGATTTATCGTAGCGTGTAAACCTGACTTAAGTGATTCAACTTGTCGAATAAAATCGTTTGGTAGTCAAGCGCAAACCATTCAGAGAACAACAACCTTGTTATATTTTATTTATAATCATGGATATTGAAAAACTTATTAGTGCTGTGTTGCAATGAAGAGGGTTGTGGGACCCCAGTGACGTCCGTCACAAAAATATAGGATTGCTAAAGAGGGTTCTGGGAAGAAATATGTGGATAATTTAAAACATTCCAGTTTAGTTAAAGTTATTATATGCATTAATTATTAATAACCCGCCTGATTGGCGCATTGGGCTAACGTGCTAGTTTCAAGTTGAGCCAGACTACCGATGACGGGGAGATCAAGGTTCGAATCTCGGTCGGGTGAACTAGAGGTCGTTTTTCCTAGATGGTTTACCACTCTCTCTCCACGCAAGTGAGGGTTCAATTCCTCTAAATTCAACCTTTCAAATTCCTAATCCATTAGTGTAATTAGTTTTTAAGCGTATATAACCCGAACGGGAAGTAAGACACGGTGCTAAATAAAAGTAAATAAAATAATTAATTGTAGAGGATTAAGAATTATAGTTTAAAGTATTTTTGTTACATGCATTAATTAATATATTAGGATTAACATTCCAAGTTAAAGCAGTTTTGGTTATATGTACTGATTATTAATATTATACAAAATAATTTCAGGAAGAGCGTAGTCGTTTTGCCAAGGAACACTACCTACTCTGTTAAAATAATTTAAGAAGGTTTGCCTGATTCGAACATAATTATTCTGGAAATGATGTTAATGTGTGTGGTTGTTATTACCGATATTTAATTTAGTTTGACAACTTAAATAAGTAAAGTCCTGCCCTTCTTTCTCAAAGATGTAATTATTGTTTAATACAAATGCTGCTTTTTGATTTTGTTACCTATAGTAATTATCAAACTATTGTTTTGTTCAATTTGGTTATCTAGATACATAATAAAATTTAATAATGTTACAAACAAATTACTATTTTTAAATTGCTTCTAATAAAAAACTTACCTCGGGTAGTTTTTAACAAGTGATGTTTAACCACAAGGTTGGTTTTTGATCGGTTATTTGTTGTTCGGGTTTTTCCATCCTCCATCCGTGCTAATGGTGATTCTTATTTGTAAAGGCCTACATTTATTATACTATTGAAGTATTTTAACATATCAGTTTTACATATATGTAAATAATAATAAATTATATATATATATATATA